>JANHAO010011200.1:0-17137 GCA_026873985.1 Saraca asoca | reverse complement strand
ACTCTTCTTGACCCAAGTGTGCTTCATTCTTCACCTTTTTATCTTCTTTTTAGAGCCTTTTTCACTAACCTGAAAGACAAAAACAGACTGGAGCAGTACCAAGTACAAACTAACAAAACTAAAGTATAAGTAAAGCGAAAACCATAATTTAACAACTAATTACGAGGTGATATTCATCATTTTTATAGGTATTTTATTCACTTATCAAAGAACAATTTATGAAATTAATTATAAATTCTAATAATGCATGTCCAACTTTAATCATGCTAAAGTTTCCTAAAAACTATGCACTTTTAACACAATATTATATTATAAGATCTAATACCAAAGGGTATTTAAGGTATTATAATATAATACAAGAATTAAATAATATATCCTTAAAACCTAACTCCAATAGGGTGTTTAGGATTATAAGAACAAAATATTTAATTATACTCTTGTGTTATCACAAACAAGTTATATTAATAATATCACATCAATAAAATATTTAAATATTATTAATATAACACTCTCCTCAATTCATCCAACATTTCAATCATTCAATTTCTAGAAATTTTATGTAACTGGGCCCATGATAGGCAAGCACACAATTACACAAAATTACAAGTTAAATGATTCCAACAAAATTATTTATTATGCGTATAAGCATGCTAAAATCAATTTAGAGACCAAATGGTGTCCAAAAATTCCACAAAAATTATATATTATAGCCCAAATATTAGGAATCATACAATATAGAATTTGATCTTAAATTTAACCATACCTGAATCTATTGTAGCATCCATTTTTCATCACACTGACTTTCTCCTAGTCTGATCCTAATAATACGATATGACAGAATCCCTCATTAAGCAACCCTAGTCTGGAGAGAACTTTTTACTACAACCAGTAGGTAGATACAATTTAACTTTGGGTTAAAGAGTAGGGGGCCATCTTTAAATAGAAATAGAAGGGTCAAAAATCCTACCCATCATAATATCTTAACCCAATATACAGTCTAGGCCTAAGTATCCAATCAAACCCAACTTTATATCATTTAATGGGTTAATTACCTTGACACACTTAAATTATAAATTATGTAGGTCCATATGAGAAATTTCTAATAAGAGATTCATAAAGCTTGCATATGGTTGAAGCCTTCAACTTGGAATGTATTTTTTTGTTGCAGTTGTAGAGTTCATATACTTGAATGCGATTCAAAATGTCATGTCTTTGCCTTTTCTGAACTTATTGTGTTGTTGTTGTTGATTTGAGGACTTGATGAAGCCTGTCCCAAATAAATGATTGAGTGATTTGATGCATCAAATGATTGGGGCGACAATTTGTCAGAGTTTCAACACTTCTCCTTTTATGCCATTTCGAATTGAAAGCTTAATAAAATTTATTCTCAAACATTGAGAGCTTGAAGGTGATCTTCTGCACTTGTCCTCTCTACCGGACATTATGTAGGTAGACAAATGAAGTTTCTATTTATAAATATGTGGTAGAGGGAACAAGAAAACAATGATTCTTTCATTATAATTATCTTTAAATTCTTTCAAAGATATTATCTCTCAATTATTTAATAGGCTTAAAATTTAATTCTCTATCATTTCTCTTTCAAACAAAATGGGTATAAAAACTGAGATCTAATGGGATGGGGATGGAACTTTAAAATGAAAGCTACTGGAAACTTGAGTTCTAGAACCAAACTGTGTTGATGTCTCATTTTAAATCACTTAACGGTTGAATTAATGGAATAAACTGATCAATATTCTCTTTGCTGTTAATGTTTTAATAAAACATCCTAGTTGCCCTACTTCTGTTATATTATTTTTTAGCATATTTTAATACTTTGTGTTCAAGGTGATGGTTATGAGTGATCATATTGCTATAAACTTGAATTCGTGCTAATTGGCATGGATCTCATATTAGATTCTTCTTACTAATCACATGGATATCCAAAATGCAACAAGAAAAAGAAAAGTGTCAAAACTGGAATTAAATTCTGCATTTAATATAAAAAGGAGAAAAAGTTGGTTATCAAGATTTCACATTGAAGACTGGTGCTTTAAAAATTTACATGTATGGAGTTTTTGCTAATTAACACGGACTCATGTCTAAAAGATCATCACTCAATTGTCATGGATTTGACTAAACATAAAATTAGGCAGCCTTAGATTCTGAATATTGCTCTTGCACATAACTTAAAATGTTTTGGCAATAATAGACAACACAATATCACCTTTGAACCTTTCCTTATGCTCAAAATCTCTATGGTTCTGAGATGTACAAACTCCAACTAAAATTTACCATAGAATCTAAATTAAGATTAATCCATTCTTTATAATAAAGGGAGAAAAGCACTGCCAATGTTTCGGTTTTACCAGTCGTTGTCATATGTTGAAGACTTGGTCACAATCCCTTAAAGTATGCAATATTGACTCTACATGACCATAACACAGGACACAAATCCTTTCATTTCCATATGTTCCTCCAAAGAGTTTTATCATCTATCTACCCATAATTATTAATCAAAGAATAGGCAAATTTTAGGGGGAAAACTCCATCGTTGAAAAATCTCCATAGGACCTTATCATTCTCTGTGTTCTCTGAAGGCAAAAGCATGGCAACAATGCCCAAGCATATATTTTCAAGAAGAAAAGATTCGAAATAATCCCAATTCTACTCCCCCGAGGAAGACACATAGTTTGCAACCAAGAAAGAGATTCTACCACCCTTTCCCACAATCCAAGAAAGGCCCTTTTGAATGTTTTCCCAATTTCTCAAAATCCATGCTCAAAGAGTAGAGTCCCCATAGTGCAAGTTAACAAAAACTTCCTTGCCACATTTGTTTGAGACCCAAGAGCATCTTTTCAATGTATAAGACCCTAACCAACTTTCATCATGTAGACAGAATTCAACTTAATTTCTAACATGTCTAAGGCCAATACCTCCCATTTGCTTGGGTTTACAAATAGTGATCCATTTGATCAAGTGAAGCTTCTTTTTATTACTTGTATATCCTTAATGAAATTCTCTTACTTCATAATTTTTTTATTAATTCATTACTGTTGAGTCTTGTCCCCACCCTTGTTCTTCCGTTATCATTATCTATAGTTATATAATTATGAGAATGAAAGCAACGAAGTTGGTGTGCATTGCAATAGGTCTACCAATTTCCTTGTACCATATATTTTGGTAGAAAATTCAACCTCTTCATGTATATATGCACACATATGTGCTCATCATATGCTTTTATCGGCCTAAAGCTAACTTTTTTTATCTCCTATCTCGCCACAAACACTTTAATTTTCATTTCAACTCGATTAGAGTGACTACTATGGTGCTCTCCGAAGATGGTAGAGCCTTTACTCTCCAAATTCTTAATGGGAGGTGGCTCATGTTCTTTGCCTCAATTCTAATCATGTCTGTTTCTGGAACAATCTCCATGTTCCCCTTTTACTCTCAAGTACTCAAATCTTCACTTAACTATGATCAATCCACCTTGAATCTTCTTAGCTTTTTTAAGGATTTGGGATCCACCTTAGGCATCCTTTCTGGCTTAATCAATGAGGTCGCATCCCCTTGGATCATCTTAGCAATTGGTGCTATGATGAACTTTTTTGGACACATAATGACGTGGCTTGCTGTGGCTAAAAAAATAACCCAAGTCCAAGTTTGGCATATGTGTTTGTACATCTTTATTGGAGCCAATTCTAGTTGCTTTATTGCCACAGGAGTTATGGTCACTAGCGTGAAGAACTTCCCTAGTGGCAAGGGCATTGTGTTGGCCATTTTGAGTGGTTATCTGAGTCTCAGTGTAGCAATCATCAGTCAGCTATTTTCTCCCTTCTATAAAAACTCCTTCAAATCTCTATATGGCTCCAACTCCAATTCTAAATATCACTTTAAATCCATAATTTTACTCATGGCATGTCTACCAACCATTACAACTTTTGCTATGTTACCAGTGATTAGGCGTCGCACCGTAATTCAACAGCCAAATGACTCCAAAGTTTTCTACAAATTCCTTTACATGACATTTGTCCTCTCAGTGTTCCTTTTGATTACAATCATAGTACAATCTTGTTACACTTTCACCAAAAGAGAATATTATTTTAATACAATTATTTTGCTTATCTTGCTCATCCTCCCATTTACCATTGTAATTGTGGAGGAGCATAAAGTCTGGAAAGACACAAAAGGGCAGATAACTGCTGGAAAACCTACTCCTAAAATGCATTTTTCACAATCAGAACAGACCATCCATGAGCAAATTTCTCGTTGGAAAAACATTTTTAAGCACCAAAATAGAGGTGAGGACCATACTATACTCCAAGCCATCTTCACCCTTGATATGTTAACCCTACTTCTGGCTACAACTTGTGGGCTTGGTGGCCCTTTGGCATTCATAAACAACTTAAGTGAGATTGGCACTTCTTTGGATTACTCTAATGGCACGATAATCATATTTCAATCCCTTACATCCATTTTCATTTGTCTTGGGAAAATTTTACAAGTGGTTGTCTCTGAGATCCTCATAAATAAACTCAAGCTGCCTAGGCCTCTCGTTCTCACTGCAACCCTTGCATTGCCATGTGTAGGCTACCTTCTAGTTGCATTTAATGTGCCAAATGGACTTTATGTGGCTTCAGTGATCATTGGGTTTTGCTTTGGAACAAACTGGCCATGGCTCATCACCTCCGAAATTTTTGGCCTGAAATACTACTCAACATTGTACAATATTGGCTCTGCAACTTGTCCAATTGGTTCATACTTGTTGGATATGAAGCTTGTACGTCATTTGTGTAGCATAGAAGCAAGGAAGCAAAACCTATATCTTCATGGGAAATTGATTTGCAAGGGCAATGTCTGCTATAAATTGGCTTTCATCATAATTACCATGGTTACATTATTTGGTGCGGTTATGTCGTTGATTTTGACATATAGAACTAGAGAATTTTATAAAAATGGCATGTGTAAGAAGTTTGTAGAGAAAGAGAGTGCTATTGATGTTGAATCACTTGATGCAAATGAAGGGCGGATGTCTAAATGAATACTACTAATCCTAAGTAACAAACATTTTACATCGTATGTGATGAAATTTCTCCTTGTAAGTTTATCTACTTTCAAATAATTAACAATTAAATCTCCAAATTTTAATCTAAGCATTTCATTTAAAAATTATAAGAATGAAATATTATATTGTTTATCAATTGAAAATTTATTTTGCAAAGCTTTTGATTTTATTTACTAATAGAAAATAACAACAATGTTGTAAGCATTTTATGATAAAATCAACTGGGTAATGGACTTCTAATAAAATTCTAACGTTACTTTAATACTAAACTTATGTATAGTGATTATGTTGGTTATTAAGGAGGTCCTATATTATAAGTTTGATAACAACTCCTTGATGTTAAAAAAAAAAAAAAGCTAGTGCCGTATCTTCCTAATAAATGATTATTATACAAATCAAATATAGAATAAAATATTATAAAAATTTAATCAACTTGAAGTAAATTTTGGATAAAATGTGAGCATAAACAATCAAATATAAGTATTCATAATTCAAGAAAAAGTAAGGAATGAGAACATTCTTGGATTAATTATCAATATGCATGTATCATGTAATTATATCAAGAAAAGGATAATATTGTGCATAGACTTGTAAGTTTAATTTTAGTTGGTTAATTTTCATCTATTAAGTTCATTCTTTTTCTTTTTTCTTTTTTTTTTTTGGGTACATAATACTAAGTCCATACTCCAATGACAGGACTTTTAAATGTTTGCCAAGTTGTTAATCTTATAATCAATGTTCTATATAAAACTTATTTATAAATCCTTATTGTAAGGTAACAAGTGTTAAAGAGTGTATTTGAAGTTTACATGTGACAAGATATTTTTTATTGAAAAAAAAAAAGACAGGTTAAAATGCAAGAAGCTAGTAATTTCAAGGATTTCTATTTCATACGCGGATTATTAAGTTAGATTTAGGCGAGTGGTACATGAGCTTGCCCTAAGTGTCCCTCGTACAGTGAGTTTGAATGGATTTAAGTGGTTGTTAAAAATAGAACTAACATTTTTAAAAAAAAAATGATAAAACTGATTTACTTATCCATGCTTGAGTCACAACCATAACTGTCAGGCCTTCAACCAGGAGCCTGACCGCACCAGACTAATTTTGTAAAGTTGGTAATCAAGCCCTGAAAAACCCCATAATCACCTATCACATGCATATATACATCAAATATCATAAACGTCAAATATATATAATATAATTTGTACAAAACTTCCTTAATTGGTTTCACTATACAAATATACATCACATGTATGCAGTTAAAACCATAATCCCCATCCTAGCCTGCGGTTTACTGGTGAGCTAATAGCTCAATGACTACACATGTGTAATGAATCTACGAAGGGCCTAGAATTCTTTTCTTTAGGACTATGTTTTGCGGCAAATATGGTTATAACTAAGAAAGGCCTTTTGGATAATAGATACTTTGAACGACTAGAGGATAGTGTGACCAGTCTACCAATCAAATTTAAGAAGGATCTCCCTCCGCAGTGGCGAAGCTTCATTAGAACTGACCCCCAAAAATTTTTCAAAATATTATGTTAATATATATATAATTATGAACAAAAAATTTTAAATGAATCATTCGACTCCCCAAAATAGCTTGTCTCTCTAACAAAGTAAAATTTATGAAGACTAACACATAATTATAACATATTGTTAAGTGTAGTTAAAATTTGTGAAGACTATAATACATAATCATAACATATTGTTAAGCCCAGTAAATTAGAAATCAATAAATTTAAAATGAGTTTACTAATATCTTAAGTCCAAAGGAATTTCAAACTAAAAAATTATTTTCAAGTCTACAACTAAAATAAAAGAAAAGTAAAATGATGTTGATTTGTGATTAAAAAGACATTTACTGCGATTTTTTATTTATTACTTTATATCCTTTGCATATATTTACACATGTTACAAGCACGAATTTATAAATTAATTGTTAAAATAAGATTTTCTATTTTGTAAGATATCTCTAATTATACAGGACTACCTGAAGATGCATTTGCAATGTATTTTTTAATAAATTATTGGTTCATGTATTGATACTCGTTCCCACACCTATATTTTCATACCGCACTTGTGAGTTAGCTTTGCCCCCTTAAAAAATTTTGGCCAGGATGCGCCACTATTCCTTTGTTTGCATGTCCTCGATTGATTGAACTTTGCAAAAATAAAAATCTAAAAAAGGCCTTTGGGCAGAGAGAGAGAAAAAAAATGCAGAGGAGAAGAGATGGAGAAAGAAAAAGAAATAGAGAGATGGGGTAGTAAGGCCATGGGCCTAGGATCAAAAGATGGAAAGTTTATGATAAAATAAGAGTGAAAAAAATCTAACAGAAGAGGAAGAAATAAGAGAAAGTGATGGAAATTCAAAGGATCACTCAAAAGAGCATTAAGGGCTCTTCGATGAATAAAATATTTTCACATTTATTTCCTCTCATGGTCTACCTCTTAAGATGTTAATCAAGTTCAGTGGAGTGAATTGGCCTCATTTTGTGATTTGATTATGACTTGAAACTTAACTGAATTAACTGCTTAATTCTAAAGTTTTGACACTATTTTAGATTTCAAGTTATAACTTGAGCTTTAGATATCGCATTAGGTTAATCTTAATATGGTTGGAAGCTAAGAAAAGGTTTTAAAACTTTCATGTTGAGACTAAAGCCCAATTCTACCATTTGGATTCTCAAAATTTACCATCAAGTTGCCCTAGAGTTTCTATCCAAAATTAACCTTGTCATAATGTTTGAGGTATTATTTTATGTTATTTTATAGGTCACCTTTAAGATCTTTTTGCCTTTCTTTTGGGGCTATTTTACACTTTTATTTTCCTTTTTCTGGTTGAATTAAGACTTGAGTTTGTGATGTTTATGGGTTATTTGAAAGCTATGTGTTTCGGCCAGCTTAGGCAAAAGTTTCGGCCAGCCTTGTTTTGGCTAAATAGTTGGCTTTGTCTTAGATCTAATTAGCTTATTTATTTGATTATTTATTCAAGTATTTAGTTAGGCTTGTTTAGAATTTGTAACCCAACCCATATTTGTGCCTAATTGCTAAGAGGGGAGACATGTTTCCCTCATCATTTAGATTTGATGATTGAGAATTGAAGAGTATTCTTCTTTGAGCAAAGTGCTCTCCTAAGGTTCTTACTAGAACTTCAAGACTTATCAAAGAGTTTTCTCTTTGTAGCATTAATTTCATCACTTATCACTCTCCTTCTATCTTTCTAAAGTGTGGCATGTATATCATTTTTCTTCTTTTAATTTTGGGTGCTAAATTGCTGAATCGAAAATAGATCTATAAGCATCTCCAAGGGAGATCACATCAAAAAGAAGAAAAGGGAAAATAAACTAATGGTAAAGTGGTGAGCTTTGGATGGTTCAATGGCATCAATAAGGTAAGACCCAACAAATTTAACACTTTTCAACTAGCCCTTGCCTCCATTAATGTTTTTAAACAATTTCAAGGCTTTCAATTGTTATTAAATAAAGGTTTTAGGTTTTATTAATTAACTGTTAGATAACTGTTAATCAATCCAAATGTTTCTAGGAACTCCTTAAGTCGTAAGATTGTTGAAGTCTTGGAGATCAATAGGGCACTATCAAACAAGGATGAAGCATCAAGAGAGTCATAAGAACTTTAAGGCATAAAGTGAGTACATCTATCATTCTCTCAGTGTAGGTTATAGGTTGATTCACATTAGGGAAATCTAAAAAGAACTTTGGATAAGGTTAGAAAGTGCATACAAAGGAAGGAATGAAAGGGAGCCATAGGATATGTCATCGAAACTAAAAGGATCATGGACCTAGAAATGGGACATGAGATAGTTTGTGCAATGGGTAAAAAAATGAAAAGAATAGAAAAAGGGTTTGGCATTATAGAAGGGCTCGTAACTGAAATAAGAAACAAAAAGACTATAAAGTGCAAAAGCAATTTGGTATATAAAGTAAGGTTAAAGGAAATGGAAAGCATAACGAAATGTAGAACGGAATGAAGGAATAGAAACATAGAAATTCATGGTTGAGTCATAAGAATGCTAGAAAAAGGTAGAATTGTGTAAATGTTTAAAACATTGAATATATGTGTCATAAGTGAGGAACATGAGGAAAGGGTATGGTTAAATCCAAAAGGACAAAGGCAAAGAAAGCAATAGAACAAAACATGCATTAGTCACATTGTCATGGTATATGTACTTTTACAATATTTTACCATTTTTGTGAGAATTGGCATTCTATTATTCTTCTTTTAAGTGTATAATTCTATAAATGAAAATATGATTTCCATACAAGTTTTCAAAATTGGTTTTGTGAATTTTGTCAACGAAAATGGTTCAAAAATGGAAAAAAGGAGAAAAAGGAAAAGATTAAGGAAGCCAAGGAATGAGGTTTCTTTGGACAGATTTTCAAGAAAAGCAGTTTCCTGGTTTGATTTTATGATCAATTTTTCATCAAGAGTTATTGGGTTTGTGGGATGTTTTGGGATGTTGTTGAGCATGGATTGATATTAATATTTAGATTGCAATTAAGATTGATATTGGCATGAATATTGCCACCCAAGATGAAAGTTTGTTTATACATATGTATATAGTATGACTAGGCTAATACGATTCCATCATATGGGAGTATTGATTGGAACAAACTAGGGAATTGACCCTAGTCCAACCCATACGAGACTATACTCATATAATGCCAAGGTGCATCTCCTAAGTTTTTGTTAAAATAATTTTTATGGGAATGGACTTCAAAGAGAATTTGACTATTTTAGGAAAAAAAATTTCATCCCATATGATAAGGCTTCTAAATAAATATCTTTGAAAGAAAAATGAATTTGGATTTTGAAAGTTTTATATGATTTTGTTTACGTTTGGTTTGTAGTCTTTGGAAATTAATTGTATTGCACTGCTACCTTTTTATAGGTGACATTTATACTGATTAAGCTATTAGTTCACCCTTGTTTGAGTTTCTTATTATTTTTCAAGAACAACTCAAGATAAGATCAACTAAAAAACCAGCCACAATAGGCTAGGATGGGGTTTACGGGCTTTACTGCATGCATGTGTTGTATACATGTGTATGTTGAAAATGAAAAATCTTGTTCTGTATAAATGATATTCAATTCTAATATTATAAAACAAGAATAATGTTAAGTATATAAAACATAAAATATACATATGGCGATTGCAAGTTAAAGTGGAGATGTCCACTAATCTTGAAAAAGACAAAGCTATCCTTAACCATAACTCCTAACTATGAAGTTGGTGCTCAACCTCTTCTTCCAAGCACTCTACACAAGTTCTTTGATTTACATGCAAATTAATTCACCCAAGATCAACTTCTAATATTTAATTTTCACAATCTATATTAATTAATCTATTCTAACCAAATAGTTCTAAACACTAGCTTATACTTAAGGGAATCATATAATTAAACACATACCTAAGTTAAGAGAAAGGACGTAGGCAAATTTCTAACTCATAATCACTTCTATAAAATACCTAACAATTAATTTAAAGAGGAATTCACTAGTTACAAGGGTGATGGAAGAAGAGGAAATCTCACTAAAAAAATGCAGTAAGCAATAGAGAAGCATGGGTTAAGTTCATGGTGGCAATGCAGCATCTGCAATTACAACTCGTAGTAGAGCTCCAATGAGATTTGTCTTGCACTTGGGTGTCATGCGCATAGCCATGGCACCACAACAGTGGCAACCACGTGGAACCAAGAGGTGATCACAGTAGTTGGGGCAGGGCACTGTTGTAGTAGTAACTTGAAGGTGGTCACCAAGGAGTAAGTTTCGGTGAGGAGAGGTGACAAGGAAGAAGCATGAAGGATGTTTTGACAATAATCAGTTGACAGTTTAAAAAGAGAAAGTAATGGTGAGGAAAAGGGAATCTAGCAAGGTTGGGTAGTGGCATCTGTGAAAAGAAGGAGAAGAAGTTGGGAGGGAGAGAAACAAAAAAGAAGGTTCTAAATTAGAGAGAGTATGTCAAGCTAATGAAGAAAGGGAAAGGAAAGGAAAATAAAAGGAAAAGTATGTGGTGAAGATAATATTGCATAAAAAGTGTGTATTTAATTCTAAAAGAATTTAAGTATAAAAGATTAAATAGTTTCAATAAATTGAGTACAATAATTAAACATAAGTTTTAGATTTTCTGTCATAATAAATGGGATTCACTTAATACACATTAAATATATACTTAAATAAAGTAGAGTTTTAAATATACTATTATAACACACCAACAGAAACACATATTCATGTTAGTTATTTCATACATTTCATGTCAGTTTTGGGGCCTAAGTTTATCTGAGTAATGGGTAGGTTAGAACAATCCACGTCAATTTTTAAATTGACATGTAAAAAATGAAACAACATCGGTTTTCTAAACTGACATCTTGTTATGTAGAAAAAAATTTACCTGTCGATTTTTTATGAATACCTTATGTCTTTTCTTTAAGTAAAATATCAATTTTTATCATAAATTAACATCTTTTTTTTAACCACTAAAAATGTCAAATGTATTAAAAATTGACGTCTTTTCTTGACACTACTAAAGATGTTGATTTTTTTTATATAAAAATGAACATCCTTAGTTGACAAAAAGACATCAATTTTTTATTAAAAAAGCCAACATTTTTCCCTAAAAAAACCTTGATGCTAGCTAGCTAGATTTTTATAAAAGCCTACTGTTATTTTATATTTTTGCAGAAACAACCATCAAAGCAAAATATACAATCACTCAACACAATCCCAATTTCAACAACATTTTATTGGATCAACAGAAAATTTAAGACTTTATAAATCTAAATTAAAATCAAAACATGTCATTTTAATAACAAGTCTATACATAATAATTATTTTATTTAGTTTCTAACTTAATTTTCGCAATTGTACTTCTCTTGCAGTTAAGCCTTCTCTTGTAATGTAATTTCTACAATTTTCTCAATTGTACTTATCTCTTCTTCATCGCCATCACTAGCAATCTATTTCTTCTCTGGAAGAACTATAAACCACTTCTTATCAGTCAAGTCTATAATACAAAAAACTTGTTTTCCTTAGGATGTCTATTATCCTCCCTATTAAGATCCACCAATGTGAATCCTAACTTATCAACTTAGATGTCCTTGTTATTCTCAACTCATTTACATTGAAACACAGGCATCCTATATTTGATGTATTTAAGCTTCCTTATGTCTTCAATGACCTTGGAATATAACATATTCATGAATATAGGATTTTTATATTTGGAACTAGAAACATGCATTGACCAAGCCATGAATTTGCATAGTGCTCCTGTTATCTTATCCCCTTGTGTAGAGAGAATAAACATTATTGTCATATCCATGATAAGATAAGACCTCCATGCAAGGCCTGTGGGCTAACCATCTTATAGTCTCAAAAACATCATTTGGTGTTTTCTAGAACCAAGTGATGAAGAAGTGGTTGTGTTTAGCTTGTACTCACTATTCATGCTTGCCACGATTATGCTCTCTTGTAAGAGTCATATGCTCGTCCAAGTAAGGCTCTACTTCTTCACTAATATGCACGATGTAAAGGTGTGCTTGTAATCACATTTCACAAGTGATGCTCACCACCCGAGTCCTTAATGTACCCTCACCTATAATTCTTCCCTAGTGATGAGACTTAGGAACTCCAATAGCTTCTACATTTGATAAGTATTCACTTCAAAACTAAACAACCTCTTCAGCTATGTAGCCTTCAACAATACATCCTTCAAGCCAATGTTAATTCTTCACATACCCTCTTTAGATATTCATATATCACTTAAACTGGTACATCCACCTCAAATAAATGGATCCACAGAGTTTTATATCTTTCACCAAATGAATAACTACATGTACCATGATGTCAAAAAAGGAAGGTGAAAAATACATCTCAAGTTGACAGAGCATAACAATAACTTTCCTTTGCAAGTCATCCAATTGCTCAAGGTTAACAACTTGGTTATATAATGCATTAAAGAAAAACAAAGTTTGGTGATAGTGTGTCTCACACTTTTAGGAGATATCGATCAAATAGCTATTGGTAACAATTGTTGCATCAAAGCATGACAATATGAGACTTTAAATTGACTAATTTTATAATCTTTCATTGAAACAAGACTTTTGATGTTTGAAGAATACCCTTACGGCACCTAACACCATGTAGACACTTATAGAAATTTGTTTTCTCCTCTCTAGACATAGTATGGCATGCTAGAGGCCAATATATACATTGACCCTTCTTCTTTGATGCTAATTCCTTATGTATCACCATTTCAACCAAGTCTAATGTGGCTTTGACTCCATCTTTAGTCTTACCTAGTATGTTCAAAAGCATTCCAATGAGACTATCACAGATAGTTTTCTCTGTTGCATCATCTCAAGATTATGTCTCACAAATAAGATTTTCCAATATGGAATATCAAAGAATATGGACCTCTTTTTCCACAAAATCTTATCACTAATAAGAGTATAAGGTTTGCCAAAAATAACAACAATATTTTTCACTTGTTCATAAACCTAATCCCCAGTTAATGACATTTAACCTTTTCCCTCTTTTGGTGACCTATTGAAAGCCTTTCTTTACCTATGATAATGGTGAGACTGGGCAAGAAATCTCCAATGACTAAGATACATTATCTTATTTTCATGCTTAAGTTACTAAGAAGATGTATTTGACATTGTACCATAAGCTAGGATGTCATTTATTGTGTAAAAGAGTAAGGCATACAACTGAAAAGAGTCTTAACAATGTACATCAAACACTAACACATCTTCATCCTACATCATCCTCAAGTTTTCAATAAGTGGTGCCAAAAAGATATCTATATCATTTCCTAGTTGTTTGGGGCCTGAGATCATCAATGAAAACATTATATACTTTCATTTTATACATAACCAATGAGGTAGATTCTAAATCACCAATAAAATGGGCTATGCTATGTTTGCTACACAAGTCACCATAAAGGTTCATTTTATCTATACAAAGCCTAAGCCTAAGGTTTCTTGTTTCATTATCAAATTCAAGGAATAATGAATCAAGTCTTTTTCATTGAAGAGAATCAACCAGATGTCAAAACTTATCATCAGAAATTATCTAATCTATATGCTACATTAAATTCTTGGCATCTTTTACATTAGCAAACATGCATCTAAACCTTAGTATTATGGAAAGATACTATAACACCTTAGCTAAAGCCCTTTTATTTTTCACAACATCATTCTTCTTCTTATAACATGATGCCCCACATTTTGGACACTCATATAAACTTTTGTACTCCTAGTATGATATACCCAACAAGCACAATATTTTCTTAGCCTCTTAAGTACTATCTAGAAGTTCATTACCTTTAGGAAGTATAGCTCTCAACACTTCGAGCAAGGCTGTGACACTTTTGTCACTCCACCCATTCCCTACTTTCAAATTGAACAATGTCAACACAGCATACAATTGTGTAAATTTAGTACAACCTAGATACAAAGGCTTTTCTGCATTACTTAACAAGCTTTCAAGGATATGCGGCCACTCATTAAAATTATCTTCAACAACATCATGCACCATATTTTCCAATCAATTATCCGAACCCATATCAATTTCATCATGTATACCCTTTATCAATGCCATAGATAACTACTTGACAGACTAGACAATTCACTTTCACCGTGCCATATCCATCATGTATACCCTTTATCAATGCCATAGATAAATAAATGATCTTTTACTTCCCTGGCTTTCATCCTCTTAACACAACAACATCTCACACAAAGACACTTAATTAGCTCATTATTATTTATAGCACGTTGATCAACATCGAATCTAATAAACTTATTAGCCCTATTTGCATATTCTTCACTTAACCAATCAACAGACATCCACTTACGATCCATGACTACACAAATAAAAAATACATAACTCAACAAATAATTTTGAAAATATTTCAATTTTTTCTAAAGTATTTTTGTGAATTTTATTAGGCCCATTTGAATAGGCATTTGAACTACAAAGTTACAATTCAAATCTACACTTAATTTTCTACATAATATAATATTGTGATCCAAAATTAAAAAGGGCACACAGTTAAACATAATCAACACACAATATATCTCATCCATATAGTATCAATTATTAAAAAAATTCAAACAAAACAAAGCATCTATTATCTAGAAATAAAGAGAAAGTAAAATGAAGAAGATCGATTCAAACCACCAAAAGAGAGAAGGAGAGTACCTTTGAATCATTGGAGATGATGGGAGAGAGCTACAATATCAAACATTGAATAGAGAGAGCGACAGTCAGATATGCCAAAACTTCTATATAAATGAAAGACGTTCGACATCGGTCATTTAAACAGAACCAACATTTTAATTTTCATATTCTCGCCAATGCATCTCATTTGTTTTAAATTTATTTTTGTTGATTTTGTTTTCTTAGATAATGTATTATAATTTTCACAAATAAATTACTCAAAGACTGATTATTTTCTATTTTTTCCATTAAATTAATGCTTAAATTCTTGAATTATTTTGTCCAATTTAATAGTATTAAAATTTTAAAATATTTTATAGTCTTTGTAAAATGAAATTATTTTATTTGGAATAGAAAAAAGTAATGGTTAGAGAATAAATTTTGTTCATAAATAAAATTAACAAAATAATAATAGTTTAAAAAAAACTAAGATCTAATGTATTAATTTGTAATATATAAATCTATTTTAAAATGAGTAGAGACTTTCGAGACGTCAATTTTTTAGTGAAATCTCACATCATTAAGACTTTAGACATCGATTTCGTGTTAAAAACTAACATCTTTTCTCCAATTAGTCATTTTAAAAAGAGACATTTAATGTTATATATCATAATTTTTATTTTAGACATCAGTTATTATCTGGAAACTGATGTGTAAATCATTCATGACATCTGTTTCTATTAAAAAATTGACATCTTTTCCCTAAACTATTTTTTTTATAATAAAAAAAGACAAATTCATTACAACTTTACAATACAGGATTATAGTACAACAAAATAAATATAATTTATAATTCATTACAACTACAAAATAGAAAATATTACAACTTTCCTATTGGTCTTTGTCAAATAAGATAAAAGAAACTCAAACCACGAATCTTAAATTTTGTTAATTTCAGCTTTAGTGTAAGGTCTGGTATCTCCAAAATATTGCAAAACCAACATACATACAACAAATCACACATCCATATATCACAAAGCAACACCATAATTCTTGTAACAGAAATCTAAACATATCCATATGTCAAATATCCAAATCAAACTATTATAAACTCTTGTGAATCGTAGTGGTCTTCCTCCAATTGGGCGATTATGTCACTTATAAACCTTAATATAAAATATCCATACTCAACATTTCCTCTTTAATGAAGGCACTGCAACAAATCAAATATAAATAAACATTTCAATTAAATACAAAATTAGTTAGAATATTTATAAAAGGAATTCAATATGATCAAAAAAACTTACTTTTAAAGTGATCCATTTTGTCTTAGGATTTTTCTTATTGCTGCCTAAGTAAAAATAAGTCCTAGCCCATCTATTGAATCAAAATCATGGAAGAAACCAATATATTAATAAAGGAAATTATATATAATATAAATCTTAAAACTAAATTTTAACTTACAGAATAACTCATGTGTCGACTAAGATTTTGATATTCTTTTGAGCCGAATGCCCCAGTGGATCAAGCCAATAAATGACATTTCTCTCCGGATATATCACGCATAATATCCAATGATGCCTATAATAACAAAATATCAAATAAGTAATAATAATTTATTGCCTATTATAACAAAATATCAAATATCACATTAGAAACTTACAAGTCGATACACGATGCAAAAACATAATCCCTCTTATATTTTAGGACATTTGAGATGTATGTTGTCTTTTCTTCATTGCTGGTACCTGATAACAAAATATCTCACTTAGCATTTTAAGATCCAAAATGACTTACTTTCAGCTATGTTAGTGTGTATTTATGATTTTGTGTCAATTGGCATCATTAGGAAAATTCTACATAATTTGGCCATTTTGAGCAGTTTCTGTAATC
>JANHAO010011199.1:0-17128 GCA_026873985.1 Saraca asoca | reverse complement strand
ATTAATATTTGCTACCAAAGTCGATTGGCTTATGGACATTCATTCTACTTAAATCTTTTAAACTGTGATTTGTAGGAATTTATTCGTCTCACATGGCATGTTGAGCTTTGGCCAGTGAAGTTTAACTCCCAGTCCACAGAATGCACTACGAGTTGGAGGGCTTATGTTGTATACATTATTTGGGTGGGCTGGCAAAAGGCCAAGTGCAGCTAGAAGGGTCTAGCTCTCAGCTCACTACCTCAGCTGGCTCGCTGCCTCGGTTAGCTCTCTACCTCAGCTAGCTCGCTGCCTCGCTAGCTCTCTGCCTCAGCTAGCTCGCTACCTCGACTAGCTCTCTACCTCAGCTAGCTCTCAGCTCTTAACCTCATAGGAGAGCTCTAGTGCCTCCCTAGCAAACGTTAATTCAATGGGGCCCACTCACAGAAAGGAAACCTATAGAAGCCGACTTGCAGGAACCTAATATGTCTTTTACATTTATTATGTGATGTAACATAATTATAATTTATTAAATTGTATTTCACACCTTGCTTCTATAAATAAGGGGATAGGCCATTGTAAAAGAGAGATCTTTGGAAAAGTATGCCAGAACTCTGTCAAAATGGGGGAGCCATGTATAAACACTTGCATCCTGCAACTTTCTTTGATAAATAAAATCACCGTAGACGTAGGGTATAGTACCACCTGGATTTGGCCGAACCATATTAAAAAATATTGTGCTCTTCTTCTTCTTTCTCTATTTCCCTCACCAGGGTGTAGTTTGGGGTTCATCGAATCATCCCCGTTGACTGAGATTTAGATCTTCCGTACGAACCAAATTTCACCGTCAACACTACGTAACAAGATTACTTTCCCACTGAGTGACATGCAACAAGCCGTCCCACTAAGCAATGAGAAATAAGGTGTCCTATCGAGCGATGAGCAGCAAGCTTGCTGTCTCACTAAGTGACAAGATTTCCTCGAAACTGAGTAATAAAATTGCCTTTTCACTAAGCAACAAGGTTGCCATGGAACTAAGCAACAAGATTACCGACAGAGCTACACACGCATACCGACCTGAGCAATGAGAATGTCAGCCGAGCACACATGTGACATATCTCAGCATCCCCCTTTAAGTTCATTCAGACTCAACTTTCACATGGTCTGCTAGCCATCAAACTTAATGCACATAAAAGCAAAAAGAGAAAAGCCTGAAATGATAATGCTGCAAACAACACATGCAAGCTTTTGCCATCAAGTTCCAACTCCCAGTTTGCAAAGTGAACTGCAAGCTAGGAGGCTAATGTTATGGGTGTTTTCCAGTATAGTGCAAAATGGGCTAGCAAAAGCCCAACAAGCAAGCCCAACTCACGAAGACCCAACTCGCACCAGCTAGAGGTCACTGAAGCTGAGACTTCAAGTCACTAAGGAATGAGCTCGAACAGCTAGGCTATGAGGAGATGAGCTTAGATCATTAAGCCAAGAGGTTAGATTGCTAGGACGCGAAGCGCGAGTCCCGGGACAAAATAAGGCCAAGCACGTTAAAGGTAAGACGAACTCGCATAGCCAATAGTTCACCTACTGTGATTTCACATCGCCAAGCACGAGCACAATATCCCTGGCCCAAGAAAGTAGCAATCTGGATAAAGCTCACTGCATATAGCACCTCGCCCCCGCTAGCAGCTCGCCACTGTCAAGACTGGAAGCAAACACCCTCTTAGCAGATAACTTCTGACGCCCATATGTAAGAAGCAGCATATAAGGCCCACCTGCAGAAGCCATTTTATAGTAGTCTAGGCTATCTTGTATATTTAATACTTGATGTAACATAATTATAACTTGTAAAAATACACTTGTAACCTCCTCTCCTCTATAAATAAGAGGAAGGAGCTCACTGTAAAACAAAAAAGAAGAAGAGGCTAAAAGTAGATACTGAAACTCTGTTAATATTTCTTTAGATTAATAAAATTCACTGTGGACGTAAGGACTAGTGCCACTCGATTTTCGCCAAATCACATTAAAAGCTTTCTGCCTACCTTGTTGTTCTTCCTCATCACCTCCTCCTCCAGTTCACAACAACCAAAAAGCAACTTGAGTCCAAAAGAGCTTCTTTGGTTGGCTGGATTTGGATCCGAACCAAAATCCATCGCCAACAGGGCTATACTCAAAAAGAACGCATAAACTTTAAGGAAACTTTCTTATCTATTTTAACCAAGGACTCATTTTGAGTTGTCATAGCACTGGTATCTCATTTTGACTTAGAGTTACACCGAATAGATGTAAAAATGGCTTGTTTGAATGTGATATGTCAGAAAGTATATATATGAATCAGCTAAATGGTTTCCAAAAGAAGGAAAAGAACACTCAATATGTACGTTGAATAAGTCCATATGTGGTCTAAAATAGACATCTAGACAATGGTATCTCAAATTTAATGAGATCGTGACTTCACTTGGATTCAAAGAGAATAATACAGACCAATGCATCTATCAGCTGATGAGTTTGGGCAATTTTATGATTTTGGACTCTACATTGATGATATTTTTCTTGCCAATAATGATGTGAACCTATTAAATGAGATAAAGCAGATGCTGTCAAAATGTGTTAAAATGAAGGATCTTGATGATACTTATTTTATGTTAGGCATATAGGTTCACTGTGATAGATTTTTGGGTATGCTTGGCTTGTCTAAGAGATTGTACATTGACAAGGTACTAAAAAGGTTCAACATGCCCATGTGCTCTCACATTTCTACACTTATCTAGGAGGGTAAGATATTTTTAAAAACCTAGTATCCTCAAAATGATCATGAAAGAGAAAAGTGAAAAATGTCATATATACTTATATTGTTAGTAATGTGATGTATGCTTAACTATATACATGTCCTAATATAGTCTATATTATTGGTACACTATAAAGATACCTACGTGATCCTGGTCGGAGATGTTAGGTTGTTGTTAAAAGAGTTATGAGGTACAATAAAGTATAAAAGATTATATGATGACCTACAGAAGATCTAGTGATATAGTGGTTATAGGCTACTCAAACTTTAATTTTTCTAATTATCTAGATGATCATAAATCGACATTTGGATACATCTTCATAATGGCAGGAGGAGCTGTTTCATGAAAAAGTGTCAAGCAGTCGCTTATAGCAACCTCTATTATGGAAGCAGAGTATATCACTCGCTATAAAGTTATTCGTGAAGACACGTGGTTAATGAATTTTATTTCTGGCTTTAACATTGTTGAGAGCATTAGAAGCCTTTAACCATTTATTATGATAATGCCAGTTTGTTAGATAAAAGATACGCAAGTATCATACTTGCATTAAGCATGTTTCCGTATATTGTATTACGAATTCACTAACAAAGGCTTAGCGGTTGAAATGTATCATGATCATGTTAAAAGTATGGATTTAGTTAAGTCTTTTGATCTTTTGGGTTAATGGCAGTTTTATGTTTGATGTAATAACACTGAACTTATTGTTGATATCGAGATTTGTGTTAATAAAATATTTATAATGAAATATTCATGATGTTTTCATACGTTTATTGTGATTTGTACACAATGTTTATGGCTTCTTATTAGAGACGTTTAGACCCTGTCTCATTATTGTATTGAGAATGTTGACTCTTGTTAAGCATCTTGGGCAAATGCTTTGGACCTTTACGTGGAGATTTACATATAACACATTTACTGTTATGTAAATCTTGTTACTCATATCCCATATTATGTTTATGGTCAATAAAGTGTAAGTGTTTAAATGTATATGACATCAGTATCTCTATCAAATATGATGTTCTATACTGTTGGACACTTATGATCTCAATTTAGACCTATAATTATAATAGTGTCATAATTCCTTTGACATTCTCTGATGTGGGCATATATTATATTTCAGAGAACTATTATTTGTAATATGATCTGAACTATGTTCTCCAAGTGGGAAAATGTTAGATTTCTTCCTAATGGACTTGCATAGTCAGAATATTAGTAAAGTTGAATTATATAAATGTCAAAATAATGTTTGTTACACGCCCATTTAAGTGATAATATTGTTTAGGCTTTTGATGACACTTATACTTATTATGATATTGTTGATATGAATCTTGTTTTACTAGGCTTTACTATGATAGGTAGATTTAGTCTAATAAGTTTTGTTTTATAAACACGGTGGGTCTTTACTTTGTACTCTAGTTAGTTTTGCTATCTCTCCATCTGATTAGTACACGTTCTTTCTCCTTTTTTATGACTAGAATTAGAGATAATGCACCTACTAAATGGATCGCCTGTATTGAAATGATGGGTTTACAACTAAATCCAAGTATATATTTTCAATCTTCTATTTATTTTATAATTTACACATAATTGAGTTACATAATATGATTTTTTTTACTAAATATATTTGTAAATTTTTCTAGATTTAATTCATGTGTGATTGATCATATATGCTCATTTTTTTAATTAGTTTTCTATTTTAACCCTAAAAAACCATAATTGGTTAAATTGATGGGTTGAAATGTTCAAATTAAAAAGGGGATTATAGTTGACATAAAAATGATAATGAGATTGACGAGTCGGTAGAAAAAAAATAGATATTATATATATTTATTAAGATATTAAAAGTGCTTTACTATTCTAAATATGCAGGGGTAGAGTTGGGGCAGAGTTAGGGATCAGTAGAAGTCACCACCCTTTCAAAAATTTTGAAATCTTTATATTTACATATAATAGTTGAATATTACCCTACAAAGAAATATAATAATGGTATATATTTTACAAAATTTGATACTTAATTTTAGTCGTTCGAATTAAAAATTTTGATTATTGTGGCTGTCTTATATATATATATATATATATATATATATATGTATACATAAGTCTAATAGTCAAAGCAGGCTCTTGTCATCAGCAGCCTCTCATCAGCAGGCTCTCAGGCACTGCCAAAAAAGCAGATATGAACGGCTGAAGAATGAGATTTCCTTACTGTCAAGGTTGAAGTCTTTTTCGTATCTTTTAGAATTCCAAAGGTCCATTAATATTAATCGTACAATGGTCAAATTGTTTTATCCATTTGGGGATTTGATTCCATGCTTATCACTAGAGTTGGTGAACTCAGGGACCTCATTCTTTCTATTTCTTTTTAAGGATTTGTTAAGGAGGTTATTAAAAAAGTTTAATTATAGGGGAAAATTAGTAACCTTTACTAAAAATCAATTAATTTGCGAAATGGATGCATATTAATTAGAAACAATAGAAGCAAATTAAAAAAACAAATAGTCAATATGCATTTCTAATTTTCTAAAGAAACAAATAGAAAAAAAATTCTAAAATAACCTATAAATAAACTAAAGGAAATAAATTTAAATAGATGAAGTGAATAAATAAGTTGAGTCTATTTAAAATAAATTTTGACATATTTAAATTGAGTAAGATATTGTAATAAAAGTAAGTGAATATAATATTTGATATTGTGCATTTTTTAGCATAACGTATTAATCGGTTGGCTTAATAAAATGATAAATTAATTGGTAAACTAGTTTGGTTAATGATCTTGAATAAAAAAATGTTTGTGAACCCACCAGAATTGACGTGAACGAGTTAAAATTAGTTTAAAATTAGTAAACTAGATCGATTTGTTTTAAATATTTAAAAAAAAACTTTTATAATTTCACAATATCAAGGTGTAATATATTTTTAACTTCACATCAATTAAATTTATGTTATTTTTTAATTATTTATAATATAAATTATTATTGAATGATATTTTTATTTCTTTTTTATTTACGTTACTTATTTGTGTTATATTATTTTTTATTTCTATTAGGAATATATAATATTAGTTTATATGTATATACATATAATTTATATTTTTTAATTCAAAATCAAGTCAATCAAGATCTGCTCCAATGAGCTGACTCATTTTAAAATTTATGTTTGCAAAGCAATCAAAGAGAAGATATAGCCAATAGAATATGAGTGATGAACGAACGGATAATATATATTTTGATTTGCATGAAGGTTTAAAGATAAGCATTTAAGCAATACGTGCACTTAGGTCATTAACCCCTTAAGAGCTCCAAAGGTTGTTCTGATCCTATAAGACACGCGTCCTTCGATCCAAACTATAATTCAAAATTTCAAGTTAATAAAGATAGGATTTTATTTTTGCCAATGGCGGAGTTTTTTAATTCCAGAGATTTAAATATCAAAATTTTGTAAAAATATATGTAATTTTTATATATTTAGAAAATCACTCTAAACTTATTATAAAAAAAAATAGAGACATCAAAATTTTTGAGGGTCAGAACTTATACTTGTCTCTTATCTATCTTTACCCTTGAACATTTTGTATAATAAGTATAAAAATATTTACAACCTGATCAAAAAGTTTTTAATATGAGCATTTTAAATTTTTGTAAAATAATATAAAATTAACATGAAATTATAATTGTTTATAAACTTCATTAAAAAAATCTGTAGAATTTTATTTTATTTTTATGTATGTATCAAAGAAGGGCTAGAAAATAAATATTAGATTTGACAATTTTTTAAGATGTTATATTTAAATTTCAGTAATTAGGGACTGTCGTGTTTTTTTCTTTCCTTTTTCGTAGACAAATCTTTAGTAGATACTCATCTATCTCATAACTCTTATGCCTTATCCTAAACGGACGTTAGATTTCATTAGATTTCTACGATTAGATATTTATATCATGGGTGCAAATTAGGATAAAGTAATAGGAAATTTTCTTTGTAACTATTAAACACCAAACTTCAAACCTAACTTGATGATCTTAGCAACTTTTCCAAGTGCCATTTGGATAAACTTTTCAACTCTGAAGTTTGGTGATGATGTTATCCGATGACCTTTTTTGCCACTAGGCCATGCCTTTGATTTGAATTGGTGGTAATTATTGTTTAAGATCTCGTTGTTACATGGAATCACCAGTTGAGAAACAATATTTAATTAATTATTATGTTTGGTGCACTGTTGGAAGAATTGGCTTACAATTAATTATGAGTCTTTTGAAAAGAATTAACTAATTAGAGATGTTTGAGAGGGCTCTGTTGCACTTAAGTAGTGTTTGATTCACGGTATCTTAAAGGATTTTCAGTACTCCCAAATTTAGAATGCTATTTACTTATACTTGGTATGAAAGTCAAAGAAATTTTTTTTGGATATATAATATTTCAGGAAATGAAATATTCTCCCACAAAACATAAAAATGTGATTTTGATGTCCAAGAGCGAGTATTATACATTTATGATATGAGATTATTTTTATAAAACAATAAAATTAAAATACATATTAATTATTATTAAATCAATTCAACAACCACCATTCATCATCTCAATTGACCATCATCAACAAGATATCAATCACTATCCATTATCATATCTAACTATTATGCACCACCTATCACCGCCTCCATCCCACAACAACATTTGACTACTACTACACATTACCATTGCGATCACTGTTACTATCTCAACCCATCATCATCAATAAGACATCAATCATTACCCATAATCACATCTAACCATTATGTACTATCTGTCATTGCCTTTACCCCATAGCAACCTTTGACTACCACACACATCACCATTATGGCCATAGTCACTGCCTCTCACCTCTTCCACCTACCCTACTAATATCATCTCCACTTCCAAGGATTGCATTATTTAACCAAATATAAATAGGATTAAAACATTCTTGGGAATACTCATTATATTTTCATGTTAAAATAAACAGAAAAATATGCTTTCCTTATGATATACCTATAATTTTGATCCATAGTCGACGAAGTCATGATAGTCAACACAAGCATGCATTGTATGTTAACAAGTGAAATCCAATCAATTGATAATATTGTGTAGACATAATACTATAATACTCTATTAAAAAAAAGCATGGGTGGTTATTAGTTATTCTTTAATTCACTTTAGTTGATTGTCGATAATTCTAGAATGTCAATAATAGAAAAGCATGGTTCGATTGATTAACAATCATTAGTTGTTCATTGAAATTGTTTTAATTGTTGAAGTTTTAAGTGTTCTGACGACATGATGTAGTAGCTAATGTGGTAGCAATTATTACGACAATTATGTAATCTTAGTTATTATACTCTCTTTTTGTAAATTAATATCTCTTTTTTATATTTTAAATAGGTAGTCATCTATCTGAGAGGATCTACGAAGTAGTTATGTTTATAAACTAGCTGTTAGGGGTAATTATTTATAGAAAACTATAAATAGGAGATTTTTTAAATAGATTCAAGATTGAATCTTTGACATTTATAAAAACAAACATTTTATAGCGCTCTGCTATTTACATCGTATGCTTTATACATTCTACCATTTTCACTTGAACAAAGTGCATCTTCTCATTAAACAATGGTGTTCCCTTATGCAAAGGCATATTTGAAAGATAAGAAATAATTTCTTCAATCAAAGATCCTTCTTATTTTTGAGAGGCTAGATTCCCCCTTTTTGCATAAAAATTGATCCATTTTCATTATAGATTCTCGATTTGGTGGAAGCAATTTGCCTTTGAAACACCTTGAAATTTTATTCGTAGTTATAATATTTTCATAATTTAGTTGACAATTAGAATATTAGATATTATAAATCAAATGTTACCTTAGTGTATTTAAGCTATTTACTTTCATGGTATTTCCGAATGAAAGAGATGGAAGGGAAGGAGAGAGAATGAAAAGTTATTGAATAACTTTTCTTGTTTAAGAGTTCTAGTGAAGAAAGAGAAGATAATTGAAAATTATGATTAATTAATTTTTCAAAATCCTTTAACATCCTCTAACATTAGCATTTTTGTGCTCCTTTAATATGGGATTTTTTTTGAAAGATTTTCTAAATATCCAAACAAGGAGAAGGGAAATTCTCTTAACCATCCATCCTCCTTAATTTCTTTAATCACCTTCATTTCTTTCTTGTTATCTTCTCTTCCCTTTCCCCTAACCCCAAAACATACCATTAGTCAATCACAAAAAGGACTTAAACATTTGTGATTGAGACATTGATTATCTATTACCTATTTGATGATGTGTCCATTTGTGATTAGTAAAATATATACAACTTGAGTAAATTTACACTATGTTTAGATAGGGGATAATGGAGGAAAATGGGAGGGAATTAAAGATTATGCTATATTATTTTTCTTATTTTAGGGGCTTTTGATTAAGGAGGGGAAGAGAATGGAGATTTATAATTAATTTTCCAATACCCTCCAATACTCACTTTTTAATGTTCCTCCAATTTAGGAAGTTTATGAAGGATTCTCTAAATATTCAAAAAAATAAAAAAGGAAGAGCAGTCATCCCTGACCATCTATTTTCCTTCTTTTCCTTATTTTTCATTCTCTCTTGTTGGCTTGCCTTCCCTTCTTCTTCTAATTCCTAAGCATAATATTATGGGTTGTTTGGTTAGGGTAATCAAAGAGGGAAAAGGAACGGAGGGTTTTCATTCTCTTTATATATGTTTGGTTAAAAAAAAACTCACTTCCTCTTCCTATTTTCCCTTAATGGTGTTATAAAACAATGTTACGATGATCAAGATTACTATATGATAAGATGTTTCAAGGCATAACTGGGTCACTATATTTAGAGAGATATTCGCCCCCACATGTAATTATTAAAAGGTTGATGACTATACTCTCCTAGGATACAATGAAGCTTTTGTAAATTTCTTGATTAGCAATATCAAGAAATTCCTTAACATTTTTATAACTTGAAAATTGTTATGGGCATTATTTAGACTAAACGATAGAGGACCGGCTGAAGCCCAAAGAATCGGGATTCGAGAAGGAAAGGGCTCGACCTAGTTCAAGCAAGGCCTTTGAAGAGCTACATGAGCTCGGAGGTTTCGAATATTGGCAGCAGCCACGAACTTCCCTCTGTGCTGAGGGAAACGGCTAACATCTGACAAACGCAGCCTAAAATACTCTGCCAGCCCACACAGCAACCCCTAAAGTCCGATAATGATTTACCCAGCATTTATTACTCCGCGTCTAGCATTAAATGAATAGTATGGATGTAATCATAATCTTGTATCAATGGTTTACAGTTTGTAGCCCTCCCACATGTATATAAGAAGACGGGAGACTGTAAGAGAGAGGGAGGAGAGACACTGCCAAAAAGATTTTTCACATGCTTAATGCTTGTATGTAAAAAACAGAGAAGAAAATAAAGAAAAACCACCATGAACGTAGGGGTCACCTGGACTTTGGCCAAACCACGATAAAAACCTTGTCTAGTTTCTCTTACTTTCACCTTGAATCTTTCATTATCTCGCCTTCTCCATCACCATCGTATTGCAGTTTTGGGTATCAGGACCTTCGATTGACCGATTACCAAAATCAACCATCAACAGAAATACTTTAAGCTTATAAGATATTATTCTCAACCATACTTCACAAAGTCATACGAAGGTTTGTTTATACTTAGTAGGGGAGCCTCTTTAATAAATATGTGCATTGAAAAATCCTTGGTTCATTGAACATAAAAAAAATATATCCATCATTTTACTCATAGAATATAAGATGTACATTCATCCCTTTATTCATTAGAATCAATGGACATGCACCCATCCTTTAGCCATCAATATATATACATAAACTTCTTTTAATGTTTATTCATTGGATGAACCAACACAACTTTTCAAGTTGTAAATTATATAACATCCCCCCACTAATTTACAAGCTTTCATAAGTTGTAAAATTTATGCATAAGAGATGGTATCACTAGGATTAAACCTTCTATTAGTGTAAGTTTTCAAGGTTCTAATGAAGCAATAGGTGTTTAATCAATTAAACCTATACTCTTATTGTTAGAGATAGAAAATCACACACATAATCATACCCTAATCAAGTTTAAAAGATTCAATTTCTTTAGCACTTTTATAATTATATGCTAATCTTAGCTTTCATGAATATTTATAAGAGTAAATCCTCCAAAATTCTTGATCGGAGCGACACCACTCCTATATTCATATAGGTATAAACCTTAGATAATAAAATTATCAATCTATTAGGAGGTTCTTAGCTTAGCCTCTTATAACACTAAATCCTATTTGTTAGTGTTCCAGTCATTAAATAACTTATTTTTCTCATTAAATCTTGAAATGGTTAAAACCTCTAAACCATTATCAATCCATTAAGAGCTTTTTAGCTCATCCTCCTATAACATTAAATACTATTTCTTAGTATTCTAGTCATTAAATAACTTATTTTTCCCATTAAACCTTGAAACAAGTTCTACTAGAATAAGGTTGGGTTCCCATCATTTAATGACAATAAGTTTTGGTCCTATATTAGCAATGAAATATTTAATCTTGTCCCTTAACAAATCTTTTGTCAATGGGCCTGCTAAATTACTGTTAGATTTTATGTATTTGATGGTAATTATACCATCTCCTAATAATTGCCTTATAAACTCATGTCTCAAGCTTATATGTTTAGACTTTCCATTATAAACTTTATTATATGATCAAGACATGATTGACTCACAATCACAAAATATTGAAATGGTTGTCATTGGCTATGGCCACAGCTTTATATCTAGTAACAAATTCCTTATCCATTCCACTTCTTTACCTGTAGCTAATAAAGCTATAAACTTAACTTTTATTGTAGAATGTGAGATACATGTTTGTTTCTTTAAGGCTTAACTTATGGCTCCACCACTTATGGTGAAAATCTATCTTGAAATGGATTTATTATCACTAAGATTTGTAATCCAATTGACGTCAGAGTAATCTTCTAGTATAGCAGGATAACCATTATAATGTAACTCCAAATTTATGATTTTCTTGAGATAACCAAAAACTCTTTTTATAACTTTCTAATGATTTGTACTAGGTTTACTTGTAAATCTCGATAACTTGTATACAACAAAAGCTATATCTGGTCTAATACAATGCATAGCATACATCAAGTTTACAATAGCACTCATATATTCTACTTGTACTATTGGTCTCTGTATGTTTTCCTTTAATTTAAAATTAGGATTGTAGGGTGTATTAGAATCCATAACACTAAGATGTTTAAATTTCTCTGACAACTTCTTAATATAGTGCTCTTGCCCTAGTGTAAAGCCATCCTTATGCTTATACACTTTTATTCCTAAGATAGTATCTACTTCATTCAAGTCCTTCATTTTAAACTTAGAAGCAAGATATTGCTTGGTTTGACAAATACCTTCTAAGTTCGTCTTGATTATTAGCATATCGTCTATATAGAGATAGATAATTATGCCATAATCTTTAGTAAATTTAGAGTATATACACTTATTTACACTATTATATGAAAAACCATTTGATAAAACCACTAAGTCAAACTTCTCATGCCATTATTTAGACGTCTATTTTAAGCCATATAAGGACTTAACCAACTTACAAACTTTTCCTTCATTTATGGGTAGCACATAGCCTTTCGATTGTTCCATGAAAATTTCTTCATTAAAATCTCCATTTTGAAAGCTATTTTAACATCCATTTGGTGTACATGAAGCTTATAAATAGATATTAATGCTATGAGAATCCTAAGGGAAGTCATCCTAGCCACTGGTGTATAGGTATTAAAATAGTCTAGACCTTCTTTTTGTCTAAACTCCTTGGCTACTAACATTGCCTTAAAGGTTTGTAGTGAACCATCTATTTTGAGTTTTCTTTTGAATACCCATTTGCACCCAATAGACTTTGACCCCTGAGGTAAATCAACTAAGATCCAAGTATTGTTGAGTAATATTAAATCCATTTCATCATTCATGGCTTCTTTCCAAAAAATGGAATCTTTAGAAGTTATTGCCTTTTTATATGTTTGAGGATCATTCTCCACATTTAGCATAACATAAATCTTATTTATTATAGAATCTCTAGTTCCTTCAATCAAGAAAGTTATAGCTTGAAAAGAAATAAAAGTTGGACCTAAGTCCTTTTCTATTCTTATTCTTTGACTTTTTCTTGGTTCAACAAACTCATTTTCACGTATATATTTATTCTTTTAATCATTTAAGATCGATTCTATAGGAACTGAATATTGATCTGCTTGAGAATCTTCCATTGTAAGATTTAATTCATTATAGCATTTATTTTCAATAAATTCCACAATTATATTAGACACTAAATCTAATATCCTATACGCCTTAGAATTTTGGACATATCCCACAAAAATGCCTTTTATAGCTCTTGGCCCTAATTTAGTCCTCATTTGATCAGGAACTCAATAAAAGGCTAAACACCTTTACACTTTAAAATAATTTAAGTTAAGTTTCCTTCCTTTCCATGTTTCATATGGAGAAACCCTTTTTATTTTGACAGTATCCTATTGTGAATATGACAAGCTGTTAATAATGCCTCACCTTAAAGATTGTATGGTAACTTAGCATTTAGCAACATAGAATTAACCATATCCATTAAGGTATAATTCATTCTCTCTGCTAAACCATTTTGTTACGGAGTATAAGGAGCAGATCCTTTGAATGGAAAAGCCTAGAAACAATTTAACCAAAATTATATAGAGTCTGCAATCACAACATGAGCATCAACAAATTGCCACCTACGATCAAGAGGATAATTTCACCTTTGATTTTGGTTTTGACTTATATACTTTTTTTTATATCTGATTTGAATAAAATGTTTTATACATTATTTGATTTGAAATAATATATTTATGAATTATTTGATTTATCTTATATTTATCACTATTTATATATTTAAATTTTTTATTTTATTTAATCATTTTATAAGGTATCAAAATGTTAAAAAAGAATCTAAAGAAATTGTGATGAAATATTTCCAAAAAAATGTTATTTCTTACTTTTGAGGGAATTTTCCAAAAAAAAAAAAAGTTCTTTTCAGGCCGCAATATTTTTAATTTAACAAATTTCTTGAAAGAGTTTCTTAAAAAAATTATTAAAATTTCATACCACCCCTAATCTATTCAAAAAAATTTTCCAAAATTGATTTCTTCAAAGTCTCATTTCCATCAGAAATTTGTTGAAAATTTTAATTTCTGACAAAAATATATATAAAAAATAATGAGTTTTTTTTATAGTTAACAAGATAATATTTTTCAAATCTTGAGACAAAATAAAATATAATAAGATGAAAAATATGATTCTTGTCACAAGACTAATTTTTGTCAAACCTCTTTCCCAACAAAATAAAAAAATCTCCTCTATCATCTTGTCTCATGGGACAATTCCCACCATACGTGACAAATTCAAAATGAATTATCATTCCCGTTTGAAGCCAAGACCTACCTAACAACACTAACAAGATATGAATTAGGATTTAGCCGAGAATGACGGATGACTATTCTACAGAAAGTGATGACCACGTAATTTTTTCTCCGTATAGAAAGGTGGTACAAGATGTTAGACATGCACGTGGGAGCTTCGTAGATAAGTTTGACGCAATTGCCCTCCACAATGTCAAATGATGATCGTCGGAAGATTATGAGTAAGTCTTAAGTTTTAAAATATTGATGATTAATTAATTAAATTATTTTAACTAGTAAGATTTATTATTTTTTACCACTCATTTCTTAAGTTTGAATTTCTGTGTGTTAGTAATTTTAATAAATTAAATGATTTAAAAGTATCACAATCAATTTTTAAAAAATATAATTTTACTTAATTTTTTATTAAATATCTATAATTTAAAATTTTTAAATCGTATCTTTATATTTATTTTTGTATTTCTAATTGGTTACTTCACGTGACAAGTGTTGTTAATAATTGAACTTGTAAACAATGATTTTAACAGTTTATAGATTAAGAGTCCGTTTGTTTAGGCTTTAAAAAAAATACTTTTTTTTGAAGTAGCAAATTGAAACTTAAAAAAAATCAAAAAGGATTTTTTTAAAAGCAGTAAATTAGAAATTTAAAAAAAAAGTCAAAAAGGATTTTTTTTTGAAGCAGCGAATTTGAACTAAAAAAAAATCAAATTTTAACTTTTTTATTACTTTTTATTTTTTTTTAAAGCAACTTTTTTTTAAAAAAAAAAAAAAAAACCTAAACAAACGGCCCTAAAAGGCACATGACCCAATATTCCTTTTAAAAATGAAAAAATTAATTTTCTCTATTATTTATCACTACAAATGCAAATGGCAATGGCGAAGCCTCTAAGTTATGTAAAAAAAAAAATTTAATTGCCCCCCAAAATTTTAAAAATCATGCATTAATATCATGTAATTATGTGAAAAATTTTAATTTTTTTTTTACATAAATCATCCCCTTAAATTTTAGGTTAACGTTTGTTATTGGCAAAATATATGAAAGCTCTACATTAACCATCATTAAGTTACATCAATAAAATTTAATTGGAAAGTAATTTGAAATATTCAATTAGAAATAAAAACTAATATAATGACTCAAATTTAAACTTTTAAATTATAAGGATATAATTAGAAATTAAGTTAAATTCTAAGAAGTCAAAGAATAATTTAACCAAGAATTTTCTACAAATTAAATCTCAAACAATTTTATAGATCTGTTAGGTTTGATATAAATAAATTTGTTTCTACGTGCTCAAAAATTCTGTTGTAATTAAAAATGAAGCAAATTACATTCATGTATCCTAAAATTTAACCTATTTACATTTGTATTTTTTTATTTTCCTTTTCATAGATATACACTCATCTCCTTTGTAGTCTTAAGACTATACTTATAAGTTACATCTCCTATCACAGAAAAATAAGGGATTTAAATATATATTTAAAAAATAAATTAATGCAAATATAGTTAGATACCTCGAGAGGACAAATGCAATTTCCCCTAAAAAAAAAAGTTAAAAATCCAGTTTAATATATAGCATAATACTTGCAGAGCGATCTAATAATTATAAAAAATAATCAGCTAACATTTAGAGCCTGCTTGAGTAATGCATACCACGTTCTCATAGTCATTTGCTTCTTTCAATCATTAAACATAATGAATTCGGAGATATCATCTCTTCAGCTAATAACTCAAATGTTTAAGAAGATTATAATCTCTTTGAAAACTAGAGACTCACAGAAAGATACGTGTGAACTTAGTAGAGCAACTGTCATACAGTACCATCATAGTTATATTGAATATTACCTAAATGCCAAATAGAAATCAACAACACCGAACAGATTCTGCATTACCTTTGTCTGCCATGCATGTGCGGCACCGATACTACTGTGGAATAAAGGCCCATATGGTGCAGTGGGTGTCACGAATCTTTTATCATATCTTGAAGAGATGCCTAACTTTTTCCTGAAAGCAGTACAAGGAATCAATTAATTTCTACTAAAAGAATTAAAGATTCCCTTCTAATTTTACCATTCAATATGTAAGTGGAAGCTTCATAATTCCCTATGAGATGGGAGGGGTTTTTATATCATTTACATCTTTCTTGTTCTATGGTTAAAAAATTTGTTTGAATTCTTATAATTCTTTCAGTTGATTGACTTAATTAATAAGATTTATTATATTCATTCACTCATATTATAAATTTAAATTTTATTATTGATGATGATTTTAAAAGTTCAAGCGATTTATAAATATCTTTGTAAATTTTTTAAAAGATCACTAACATATCATAATCTTAAAGTGGAACAATTTATCCTACTTCAAAATTTTTTTATTAAAATATATTTATAATACTTTAAGCTTCCTGTAGGGCTTAGATGCCCACAAACAAAGGTTGTCTTCGTTGACCATGTAAAGTTGCTAGTTACAAAAAGCAATTGGTCACGCTGCACTCTGACACATGATAGTGATATGGGACCTAGAGATAAATGGGGGGCTTCACACTTCTATTATGCGTTAAGGTAGAATGTGTACACGCTGGAAGTTAAGACACTACAAATTAGTTAATGACCAACTTAGCTACAACAGGCACTAAAAAAGCATCATCGACAAGACACAAACCCAAAATTTGTTTCCTTGTCTTACGATCTTACCCATGAAATCAAACAGCTGGTAGAGCAAAGAATTTGAATATGAAAGTGACAAACTTCTCAATAAGCTAAAAGAGTGAAAAGAATTAGGAACTCCAATGCCATTTTGCTACATGGAGAGTTGACGTGGTTACCTAAGAGACACTTGGTTGTCTGATAAACATTTGCCTTTCTTTACCAGCCATCTTCACAAATATTAATATTG
>JANHAO010011198.1:0-17207 GCA_026873985.1 Saraca asoca | reverse complement strand
GCGCCCGTGATGAAGAGGGAGAGAGGGAGGGGGGGGGGGGAGGGTTTGGGGGGGGGGGGGGGGGGGGAGAGAGAGAGAGAGAGAGAGAGAGAGAGAGAGAGAGCAGGTGAAACAGTGGGGAGGGAGGACGAGTAGATATCAGTTTATGGTAAAAGATGCCATGGAAATGTTGATAAGGCTGGAAATAAATTTCTAGATCTTCTGACAACTTCTGGAAATACCTAATTATATTGGATGTAACTATATATGTGATTAGTTTTAGTCGTGAAGATCTTCAAAAGTCACACGATAATCACATGACCTTGTAAGAGACTGAAGGCTAGGTTTTTATTTAGAATATATAAAGATAAGAACGATTAAAGAAAGTAACTTACCAAGTGGATAAATATGTAAAGACTAAAAACAAACACTAATACATAAAAATAGAATGATGCTATTTATGATTGCATAAAATCAGTTAACCTGCCTAGGCTGGGATTTCTTTTTGGATGCCTTGCATATTGTTCTTTTTCCTGGATGAAGTTAGGCTGGGATATCTTTTTGGATGCCCTGCATCATTGTGTTTATTGCTGCTTTTCCTGGATAAAGTTCTTTAGTTTATTATCATGTATGTTTTGAAGTTTAAAATGTATATGATGAAAAGGAGAGAATCTAATTTTTGAAGCTTTCTCTGACATCTCCATACAATTGGGAGAAATTGTTTTGGTGTTGGTGGTGGTTTGGTTTTGAACCTGCAGGACCAGTATATAAATCACATTATGAATGAAACAGGAGCAACTGTTATACTGCGGGGACATGGTTCAGGAAATAATGAAGGCCAAGATGGAGAAGGTCCTTGTTGAAGAGCTTGTCCATCTATCATATTTTAGTGTTATTTTGTTATACATGGTTTCTTACATGATTTTGTCTGCTTGCAGATGGACAGCAGCCCCTACATCTATTCTTGTCTAGTAATAATGCGAAAAGTCTTGAAGATGCTAAGCGTTTGGCTGAAAATCTGTTGGATACAATCAGTGTAGAGTTTGGTGCCTCCAGGTATTTTAGTTCTACCCCATGTTGTGGTAGAACCTGTGGTTCTGTCATAGTTGTTAGAAATTATATTTTGTTTAAGTAGTGCATAACTTTACTTAAGCCTGTGCTTTTTTGGGGGCTTCACCTCAGTCAACAAAGACACCTATCACCTTGGGCGTCTTTTCCCTGCCAGATTTGTTTGGTACCTGGCCATGATCTTAATGTAGACTCTCCCTTTCTGTTACCCTATGTCTCTCAATTATACTCGTAATATTCTTACTACCATTTGCTAGTTTACACTGGCACACTGCAATTTGAATAACTCATCCATTTCATGTTGAAGATGGGGTTCGTTCCTTACTTAGTTTGCTTGCATTCTGTTCTCTTTTTTCAATGTAGATGAAGTAATCCTGTTTTGGATTTTGAACATTCTTCATTTATTAATTCTTAAAAAAAAAAAAAAAAAACTTCTTTGATGGATTAAGTTTGGAATTTGATTGCATTACTTTTTATTGTTTGGAGATAAAGTTTGGGAGGGGCAGTGCGTGGTCTCTTTCTTTCATAGAAGTTCAGAATTCTATGTCTGTCTTTCAATATCGGTTCCGCGATGACATAGCTGTACTTTTTTTGGATAAAAGACAGATTTATTTTAAGCTGGATAATATGTAAGTATCAGGAAATAACGTAATGTTTAACTGTCATAGGGTTTCATCATGTAAGGTTTATAGTGCAGTTCCACCTCCCCAGCAGGTTTATGGTGCCTCTCCATTGCCACATCCAATTGCTTCTGCCATTCCACCTCTACAGCAAGTTTACAGTGCTGTTCCACCCCCACAACAGTTGTCTGGAGTACAGAATGCTGGGACTGATCATTTGGCAAGTACAAGTGTAACCAATAGTTTGATGTCATCACCAACTGTATCCTGTACACCAGTACCTCCAGCTTCCTTTGCTGGAGTGCCTGGTGCCACCCATCCCCTTGTTCCAGTGAACACACCACAATCTGTAGGATTTTTAAGTTCTGGACAGCCTCAAGTGAACGTGGTTGGTTATGCCCCCCCTATAGTATCTGGTGCCACCAGCTATATTGGATATGGTGGGATATATCCTCAAGCTACCCCTCTGCAACAAGTTGCCCTTGCCCTTAGACAGTCACCTCCTGTTGCTTCAACAGTTGTTCCTACGGTATCTGCATCAAATGAAGAGTCTAAGTCAACCACCAGCTCTGATCTTGACAAGGAAAAACGCCCACCCCAGAGGCGAAAGTTTCAAGAGCTGCCAGTTTCTTCAAAGGGCTCAACAAAACATAATCAGGTCATTGTGTACTCAATACTCAATACTCTTCTTTTGGGGAAAAAAAACATTTTGAATGTAGAATCTATGTCAATATCATTTCATTTCCTTTATGAAATTTTAATTTTTGACAGTAATCTGTGGGCTAAGTTTGTGCAGATATCTTATGTAACACTACTTTTGTTCTCTAGTTTATGAGAAACCATTAAATTGGATTTGAAATATTTTGAATGTTTGCCAATGCTAAAATGAAAGAGTTCCTTCCCATTCCATTGAATATCAATCAAAGAAATACCTCATGACTTAAAATGAGAAGCACATATGGAAGCAAAGGAAAAACCAGTTTCCCTTGGAAGATAGAAATTGGTTCATCAATAATCTTGAATTCCACTTCAACCAAAGCCCCCAACATCCAAAAGTTTTCCCTCTTTGCTTTGAAACCCCCCAAAGTGAGTGAAAACGACTTCTCTGATATTTGTGGGCAGATCCACTCCCCCCCTCCCCCAAAAAAAAAGGAAAAAGAAAGATGCAGATAATGTAGTACAAGAATGATTATTGCTTTTTTGACATAATTATTTAGATATTTTATTATTGAAAACAGTACCAGGCTGATCAAGGAATAATAAGTAAACAAATAAATACTGTTGTAATATTTTCTAATTAATTGTTTTTAAGTTGAAAGGAAACAAAACTATCAGATGCTATATTGTAGTAGGTTAGATAATGCCGAATTTCAGATGCTTAAAAAAGGTGGCAAATACCTAGTACATCTAGGAAGAATTTGGATGAGATGAAGCTATTCGATTGACTGATATGATAAGAATTCATTCATTTTCAGGATATTAGCAATGATCTTTTTATTCTTTTTGCATTGCCATTTCCCTTTCTTTTCCCCCCACTCTCTATTCTTGTTTGCAGTCTAAAAGTCAGAAGCGCCTTCATTAATGCATTCACCTTACCTTGTCTGCTTATTTAGAGTATGAATGTATAAATGAACTTGCCATTTGACAGATAAAGTCTAATTAAGTAGAGTAAACAACTCATTGATATATATGGGGGAATGGAAGAACTTGTTTTCTTCAAAAAATAAATGAAATATGAAAGGTTTTTCTGTTCTCTGTTTTATGAATGGTGAATATCTTACCCTTCTGAGTTGAGCTCCTTATTTTTTTTTCCTTCTGTTACTAATGATGGTTCTTTCTTTATCCATGGAAAAATGTAGAAAATTGTGTTTCTCTTGAATGCCCCTTCTTTATCTCTGTTCTGATTTGTACTTATTATCTTGTGCTGACTCTCAATGCTTATTATTCCAGGTATTTTCTCTGACCTTCTATGAAGCTTATAGGCTGACACTGGACCTGTCTGTTGGGCTGTTCGTTTGTATGTTTAACAGGGTTTTCAGTTTGGAGGCATTAGGAGGGGGCTTCTGGCTTTTGTCAATGCCAATTCAAGATATTATGCTGATTAGTATATTATATAGAATTACTGCAACTGCTTTTTGTTTTTGGGTCTTCATGTGTCCTGGGTCCAGTATTGGTCTCCTCAAGTAGGGAATACTGCACATATGGAATGCGAGTTTCTGATAATTAAAGAGACAATAAGTGAGGGTAAAATATAAAAGAGTAGGAGATGAGCTATACTCTAGGAATAATAGGAAAAGCAATAAAAAAGCTAAGATGTTTGCAGAGCAGATTACATCAAAACTAATAAGTGCTCCATTTTCTTGGTTCCTTTTGAGCAAATACTTCGAAAACATTTAGTTGTTAGATCCCCATGAATTGAGAACACTATCCTAAAGGAGGTAATATGGTAGAAATATCTCATTTAAAATTCTTGCATTTCTTCCTGACCGAATACACTGATATACTGTGAATGTCCTACACAATCATGAAACTTTCTCCCAAACCCCTTGATATAATCCATCTGAACCTCCTTTAGGTTTGTTTGCGCACAATAAATTTACTACTTACTAGAGATGCCCCAAGATTATATTCTTATTGGCTCAATTAGCTGAACATACAGATCGGAGTAACTGCTTGTTTTTAGATTACTAGAGCACAGAAGTGAAAGTGTTCATGCATTTGATGTTAAAGCTACATTTGGGTTGGTGCTTGAACTAATAGTCTCCCCTGTATTCTGCCTCATGTTATTGTTTTAATCATTTCTCTGGTCTGTTTTAACCTTGTTCTCTGTATTATCTTTTCTCCAGACAATGCTCTAACCCTGTTCTCTACTATTAATTTTTCTCATCAATTTTTTTAACCTTGTTCTCTGTATTATCTTTTCTCCTGTACAGTTTAAAAATCCAATTTATTTGTAGTTGGGTGTGTAGGAGTAGTTAGCAATTCGTTATTATTTGTCTTCCTTTTTCCTCCAATCTGACACATTTCAGGGATTGGAACCTATAAAGCCTAGAGAACAATCTGATGAACTAGTGAGGAATGTATCGACTATGCCAGCTCCAAAGAAGTTGATTCACTCATCATCCAATGGAAGGCCACCTCCCCAACCAAGAAGCATGCCTCCGCCACCACCTCCGCCTAAATTTCCTGCTCCATCTGAAGTCAAAGTGCATGACAAGGGCAAGACTTTAAGCAAGACAAAATCTTCTGATGTTCCTGGTGAGAATCCAACCTCCTTTTACTACGTATAGTCTTTCATACTTCATCCCTTTTTATTTTTCCTTGGACAAGACATTCTTATTCATACATCTGTGTTTTAGCTTTACAATGGTTCTTGTATATGGCCAAATTTTAGGGTGCATTATGACATTTATTTATTTCAGATACTTTGGTCAAGCTGATGGAATATGGAGATGAAGATGATGACCTGGATGATTCTGGTGAGGATTCAGTTGGTCACACCACCCGTGCAGTAGGGGCTCAAAAACCCTTCTGGGCTTTATGATCAATAGTTTCTTTGGCAACGAGAGGATGTAAATAAGTAGTGATTTGGTTTGAGTCTGTTACTGTGTGTTAGTTTATCTGTGTATTCTGATTGATGGTTTTGGCGTTAGATTCTGAGAGGAACGGGTTTGAAAGTCACAACATGATTTTCTGAGAAAGGTAGTGGCATGTTGAGTAACCTTCGATCCTTGGCAGTCACAATAGTTTGTTGTATCTTTTGATCCTAATAGTTTACATATATACATCAATAGTAAGCAGTCTGGTTGTCCACTAATTGGATATAACTATACCAGGCTTCAATATATGTTTCTTCTGCCCTCCTAATCAGAGGCTACCTGCCATAAGTAGCAACTTAAGCTGAAAAGACGAATGAAACCTGTGATTATAGAACAAGCAGTGCCCCAAAATTTATCATTGACCATTTCTTTATTTTAAATTGAAAATTGCTTGGAAAAAAGGCGGATCATATGCCGAGGTGATGCAGAGGAACCCTAGAAAGCCATTCAGAAAAGCTATCTGATTGAAGCTGTAAATTGAATTCAATTGCCATGGCTTATCTGTGCCTTGCTGGAATCTAATGGTCAGTGAAATATGCTGCACTACCCTCGAATGGAGACAAAGGGTCTTTGCATTGACCACTAATAGTAAAGCAGAGGATTATGTCAATGTGTACCGATCCTTGAGTCTTCAAATATAGCCAGTGGCCGTCCATCATGCTATCAGATTGTTGTATGATGGGTCTGGATCTGGAACTCGAGAAAGGATTCTGAACTAGCAACACGGGGGAACATCTGAGTATTGCTATATTCCCACCAGCTTTCTCGGAAAAAGAAATCGAGATGAATATGACTCCAGTCATCCAATAATTGATGGTACGAGAAATCAACAGATGTATAATTGACATTAAATATAACTTTAGAGCCATTACAGTGCAATCATGTTCAGGAAAAACATGTATGTTGAACAGTTTGGAGCAGTTGTCCCTAACAGCATGTAACTTCTCTGAAAATCTTATCTTACACATCATTGAGCATGACAAATTATCAATTGTCAACACAGAAGTCCATCCAAGGACAAATAGAAAAACCAGAAGGCAAAGTACAACAGATATCAGAACAAGCAAAGTTGATTCGCTGTGATGAATGTCTTCATAATCATAACAGGTAGGTTTCAAGCTCTTCAGAGTGCATTTTTTCACAACAAAGATGCTCTTAACCCCGCTTTTGTGAATAGTCATCATCGTTCTCTTTCAAACCGTCATCTAAGCTTGTTTCATCATCTCTGTTACCAAATTGAACATCATCAGATCCCAGACTAGAATTGCTACTGAATTCACTGCTACCAATGCCAATATCTGCACCAGCATTTTCATTGGATTGGTAATTATTGCCACTGGCAGAACCATCAGAAACACCATAATTTCCACTGCCACTACCATCATAGGTCCCAGTATTGCTACTGCCAAAGCCACCCTGAGCACCATAACTGCTCCTTCCATAACTTCCATTACTATAGCTATCACCGCCTCCATAATTACCTCTAGCATAGCCACCATAGAAGCCACCTCCGCCACCACCACCGCCACCAAAACCTGGGCGTGACTTTTCCATAGCATAATTCACCCTTATCCTCCGACCATGAAGATCCTGTAACACTATAACTTGAGATGCGACAAAAAAACAATACTGAACTTACAAAATTTCAAATCCAAACTGTTAGGAAGCTTATCTACTGACACCGACTTTAACTATTAATACATGCAAAGACTTGAGTCTTCAGAGTAACTTTCAGATGAAGAATATATTTTAAGTTCCTGCCTAATTTTAAAGCAGAAAATACAAAATTCAGGTATGTAGCCAATAAGAAAACTCACAAACTCATAAATCTTTCAGGTCTGAATCTTGATTGAATTCTAATTCCATATTGCAAGCCTTGCAAGGTTTTATAATATCCTTAATAATTACTTATTTTGAACTTAACACTTAATGCAATAAATTATTAGCAAAGTAATATAATTAGGGTTCTACAAGGGCATTGGTTAAGGAGCATTGAATAGATTTGGAAACATATAATTCTCTAAAATTTATGTTATTTCATATAAAATCATTTTCAAGTCATTATTAATCCTTTTTTAACATTATTTTAATGACAAAACCACCCATTCAAATTTTTTAAATAAAAAATAAACCCTAACCTCTAGATCGTGAACCATAACAACTAAACACTAAACTCAAACCCTAAATACTAAGCCCCAAAATCCTGCCCATCAAACTGTTAAAACCTAACTCTACTAAACCCTAACCACTAAACTTTAAAACCCTAGCATTAATTAATTTGTTGAAGGTATTTTTGTCCTATAAATTGATAGTAAAAACACATTTATTATTCTAGTTGAAAACATAATAAATGTCATATATTCTGTTTTGAAAATTTAGTTTTCAATGTGCACTGAATAGGCTCCTGGAGTAGATTCTTGACAACATGAACACCACAATACAGGTAAATAAGCTATACATGAAAAGTCAACAAGGTTCACACATTATGGAATGAATGCATTTCAGACATGGATAATTATATGAGAAGCTCGACCTCTCAGGAGATTGAGTGTTTTTACTGTTAGATTGTTGTTTTTGCATTGAGGTTTATTTTTTTAGTTACTCATTTGTTTTGAGATTTAAAAAAAAAATCAATTTAACGTTGTAAATACTCGATCTCTTAAGATGTCGAGCTCCCCATAGAATTACCCTACAGACATTTACACATCCGAACAGCCACTGAGATATATGTTTGTTGTTTGCTTGACCACAAATTGACAAATGGAGGGCGCAAGACTTCCTAGGAAGTTCTACTATCCATGAAATGTTGGAAATTGCTTACCCACCCCTAGGTAAGAAAAATTTCCTGCGACAACTTTAAATTCCCATTGTCAACAAAATAACTTTGAGCGTTTTCTGAGAAGTTCGTAAGGGAATTTACTTCTAGGGAAGTTCAATTTTCCGTGGGGAACTTACTTCCTGTATGAACCAAATAACCCCGAGTTTTTCAGTACTTCATATATGATGGTAAGTAGAGGCAGCATGATATTAAAAACAGATAGATTTTACTATAAGGGGAAAGAAAAAAGGATACTTTCGAGAAAAGCCAACCGTGTCAACTATGAACCCCGTCTCAGGTCTGTTAATGAAAAACTTTAACCAGGGACACCACAAGAAGAAATGACATACCTGGCCATCCATGGCTTGAATAGCAGCAGAAGCATCCTCACTTGACACATAGGTTATGAAGCCAAAACCTCTGGACCTACCTGTCTCACGATCCATAATAACCCTTGCTGGAAAAGATTTAGAGACAATTAGTTTGACTGTTAAAACCAATAAGCACCATGATATGAAATGTATGCTTGACAGGATATAGCTTTTCTTTTTGTTATATCTACACTAGCATTCAGGTCTAGGACAAATACTCAAAACTAAAAGTTATCATTATCAACATTAGTATATTTTCCCTTTTCTTACAGTGACTACTAAACCACTTCTACTACAACTGTAATTAATTCTACCATAACAGAGGAAAAACAAAAGCAGTAAAGTACAGAAACGAATGTTACATTGCCATATGTAGACAAACATAAATATGTAGCCACTCCTTTTAATAAAACTTTGTCTACCCAAAAACAAAAAGGTTTTGTTATGATATGCCCTCGAGAAATTTTGCGAGTTTTTATAAAAGTTTAACGCAAAAGTCATAAAACTAGCAAGTTTTTATATAAAATCTTGCAACTTTTTCATAAAAAATTGCGAGTGTGTATAGATTTTGTGTGAAACAAATACATAAAAAGTTACAACTTCATCATTCAAAGTTGCAATGAAAAAACATTTTAAAAATTTTTGGGTTCCTAAGAAAAAGTTGCAAGAATTTTTTTAAAAAGGTACGGATTGATATGATTTTTTCTGAGGGTGTACTGAAGAAAGTGGTGGATCCAGAAAATTTTTATTTTTAGGGTGAGCACCAAAATAAATGAAAGGATGGATGGTAACAATATGATTTCACAAAAATATATTGTTCTCTTTTAATTCAATACATAGTACGTGTCTATTCTATTTTCTTCACACGCATTAATAAAAGACACTACTAACATAATTTTTAAAATTTAGATCAAGAAAGAATTGAGAAAATAAGCAATCTTTACATTTCTCCATATGTATCATACATAACAGAGAACTATTTCTTTTACAATTACTATTAGTATTTATAACTATACATACAACATAATTTGAGACAAACTATCTATACCTACTTTAAAATAGGTGTAATCAGTTTAAACATTATGTGTCTATCTTTCTTTTAATAGGATAAAATTTTTTCTTACACCTACAATTTCTTATGTTTGAAATATTTTTTCATAGGACTAATAAATTTTTAAAATTTTTTATGGGGGCACTACATATAATCACACTCAAAACTTTTAAATGCCCACCCTCTCCAAGAGTGGATCTGCCCCTGATTGAAGCATAACCCAAAACAAAAAGGTAGCCTCTCCATCACTTAATATTACTTACAGGGTATCTAATTGAGATGCCTTTCACCAACTGTTTGCAATTTGGTTCACAAGTTCACAATTGGAAAAAATTAAATTGTTGTCATATATACACCAGCAAGAATAAAAGCTACAAGAGACAAAAGTGTATGGTAGAGGAGAGTGGGTACCGTCAATTATCTCTCCGTACTGAGCAAAGGCTTCTCTTAGACTTAAATCATCTGTGCTGTATGAAATACCTGCATTGCAGATGAATGATTATAACACGCTCCAACAGAAGGAAGTTCAGCATGATAAACCAACTATACCTCCAATAAAAAGCTTTGCAGATGACATGGATCTGATTGCCTGGAAAATTGATGGAGTAGATGCAGATGATTCAAAATTGATGTGCTTGACAGCAGAATGCTTAAGTAGCTTTCCAATTTTATTGATGAAGGCCATTGCTAAAACCCAAAGGAGGTTTCAGAGTCACACATGACACAACCAAAGTTAGTACAGTCAACTATCATATGGTATATGATTAAGTTGCACAAGCTGAGCATTTTTTCAAATCCAAAAATAGTAATTAGGCCAAAGCAAAAAATCATAAATGAAAACAAATAGGCCAAAGCCCAAAAGGAGGCAATGAATTGATTGTCTTCTTCCTTCTGAGCTGCAATCTGCTCATCCCCTGTCCCCAACAAAATGTCAGTGATTATCTCATACTAGCAATAAATTTAACTTTCAAGCTCTTAACACCATCATAACAAGCACTTCATTCACATCTATCGCTCCGATGCCTTGCCAAGATTATTGCATGTTGGAATAATACCACACTAGTAAGAGTAATGCTAGTGACGCAAATCTGCACCCACAAAAAAGCACCACTCTGCTTCTCAGTCATTGATTTTGGGATAGTCCGTCAAATCAATAACAAAACAGAAGTTGTACTCTTTGGTAGCCATAGAGTTCTGGCACTAATATTACTCTACATCTCTCCCGATAACTCAGTATATCCTGAAAAAGTGCAGCCAAGAAGACCTAAACAGTTCGAAAAGCAATGTTCTCAGTCTCTTCCCTTCTTATTCGTTGTTCCAATGATACCCACTTGCACTATTCAAAAAACAGCACCACACAAACATTCCCATCATCAACGATCAAAATAATCATAAGCTAGAATCTGAATTTGTAACTAAAAGCAAAAGGATGGATCGCAATACAAAATTACCATCCCAAAAACAAATCCTACAGAAAACTCCAAAACTAAGATTGAAATCGTTGTGGAATAGAGCAGTAGGAAAACTATATCAAAGAAACAAAATTGGAAATTAGAGTTCAAAATTACGCTTCCATTGTAAGATTTACCTTTAGAACTGGCTTCTCTCTAGCTCTATGCCTCTCGGAGCTTGCTCTCTTTGCAGTAGAAAGCTAAAACCCTTGCCTCTGAAAGAAAACAGGGAAATCCCTGTTTCCTTTTTTTTTTTTTATTCTACCTATGGGTTTTCCTTTTTGTTATATTTCATTTTTTTTTCTATTATTGATATTTCGTTTTACTGTTTTAACTTGTAATTATTATTAAAAAGAGAGTTATGATTTTCACTGCAACATTTACAAGTTTTTATAAAAATGTTGTGACATTTATCTCTTCTCTTATTTGCAAAAAGATTTGCAATATATTTTAATTAAAAATTACATTTTTTTAAACAATTACAAGCTAATTCTAGAAAAACTTAATTTTTTTTGCATGAATTTTAATTCCACTTGACATAAATAGATTATAGTTGAAAGTTAATAAATTAATTAATTGTATTAAAAATATTTGATAAATTAATTATTAAAATAATTTATAAATATAAAATGATGTAAAATGATATTAATATCAATAAATAATATATTTAATAAATTAGTTTATATTTATTTTAAAAGTAAAATATATTGATATAATTAAAATATTTAAAATAAGAATAAAATTATCTGAATTTTAATTAATTATATTTTATAATATCATATATTTATTTATTTAATTATTTATTTTTATTTAAATATTGAGCTAATGAATATTGGCCAAATCTATAATGATGTGTGTTTTTTTTATTTTCCTTCACTTTGTAAAGAAAAAATAATAAAAATAGTATGATGTTTAAAAAAGTATTAAAAGTAAGTGTTTTAATTAATTAGAATTTATGCTATTAATTAATTAAAAAAGGGATAAATTAATAAAAATAATTAAAAATTTTATTCTAATAAATTATATGTTACTTAGAATAATTTTTTAAAACAGAATTTTTTTTCTAAATTAACGTATTAAATACCTCTAAAATATGAAAAAAATTAATTGACTAATTTAAGAAATTAAAAATTAATTTTTTTATGTGCTAAATACACATTTTATTCCAAGTTCTAACTAAAACTGATTGTATTTTCTTGCTTTTTCACAAAATTTGTGTTGTAGCTTTAGGTAAGCTGCCAGATGAATACACCATCTTGCAATTTTTTTTATGTTAAAACTCATAATCTATGCAAAATAATAATAAAGGATTATTCGAATAATTTAATAATTTCGTGAAAATGCAAGCTAGGCCAACTACAATAGAAAGCATATTGTCTAACAAACATGGGTGACAAAATTAAATGGTTAAGTGATAGTACTAGTTATTTATGTAAAAACATTTAATAAAATTAATTGTTTATATATAAAATAATATACAAGAACATGAATAAATTTTATTATTTATTTGAGTACTATTTTATTTTAATAATATTTTAGATTTTAATATATTATTTATCGAATTAATTTTTTTAAAAAATAGATAAATGTAATTTATTATTTATTAATTTTTCTTTTAGAAATAAATAATTATTATTTGTATATTTATTAATTTTTTATGAAATAAATAATTATCAAATATTATTTATTAGATTTTATTTTAAAAAATAAATAGTTATAATTTATTATATTTTTTTAAGAAATAGATAATTTTAGATAAAAAAATAAGTTTATAACTTCTAGTATTAAAAAATTGAATTGATCATATATAATAGTATCATTTTGTAGACTAAATGTAAATCAATTAATTAAAAATGTTGAGTTCTCCAATTTTTTGAAATTAATTTTTTGAAAGCCGATCTGCTAACTCAAATAATTATTTACCACACACTAAAAATAGTAAATTAACTTGGTTAATCCATATCAAACATTCTCAAAAAGAGTTACAATAATAATAATAGTTTCATTGTCTAACTTCATATTTTCTCCATTTCTCTTTTAATTATACATGCGATAAAACAATAGTTAAATTGGGAGGATCATTTTTATTTAGGTCATATGTGTAATTGTAAATTTTTCAAATTGTTTTGAGAGAAAATTAGTCTTGATTAATAAATCTACATCAATCATGCATATTGGCAGCTCCTAAAAACAATTCGAAAAGAAGTATTGTGCAAATATATTAGTGACTCCTATAACTATGTGAAAATCCCCCTTGCCCTAAAATTTTGACTCCTATAATTACATGTTAGTTATGGATTTTTCTTACATGTGTATTCTAAAATTTTACTCTTATAAAATATGACTTTCGTGAATTTTATGTAAATTTTGTGTTTTATTTGAAAATTTGTGTGACAAGTTGCGTAACAAATATGAAGAATTTTTTTAAAATTCAATAAATTCACATAATTTTAAAACACTGGGACTTTAATTTCTCCAACTAAAAACAGGAGATTTCAATTACAATTATCATAAAAATAGAGAGATTAAAATCAAATAAAGCTTAATTTTTTATATTTAACTATTGATTTGTTTCGTTCAAAATGTCCTCATTTTTTTCTTCTTTTGGACTACAATCACATTCAGGTAACAATAAAAGAAAACCTAATTTTTGTTCTTAATTGTTCCAGCTGTTTCTCTTCTTTGAATTCTGATCTCATCTTTGCTATTATGCCAACAACTCAAAAACCTGAGTAAACTATGAGTATGACCCGCCACTAAATCACACAACATGATTTATTTCATCTTTAGAATTTGTCATCATCGCTAAATATGTGTTAAAAGATCAACAAGATTATTTTTCTTCTTTTATTAGAGTCGATGGGAAATTGTAGTCACTCAATCGTGATTGAATATTTAAATATTAATTTATTGGCAATATTGTATTTCACGTTAATCAATTGTTTTGTTAGATCTATTTTTAACATTTTTGAATTGTGTAATTTTGTTAGATCTTTGTCTTTAGTATTTGAATTTAGTTTTATTAGATCTCTTTCTAAAAACTTTTTGGGATTTTTGTTTGTCTAGTTTTTATTGTTAGTCTCAAGGTTTAATATAATGAGTTTTGATAATAAGAAATGAGTGCTATAATAACATAGTATATTCTAATGTACTAAAGTGTTATATTTTATATAAGTATTTATAGACATACAATACTATAGTTGATAAATATATAATATGAATAATGCATGCTCTTGTACTAATTTATTTTAGTTATGTCTTTGAATCATGTATTATGATAAATTATTTTGGACTAATTATATGGTTTGTAAATTAGTTCATACATATTTTATAGGACTGTCTAAAAGGAAGAAGAGTGAGCATTGGAGTAAAACAATAAAAAATCTTGTCATACTTAATTCAAGAACAAACTCAAGAAAGAGTAGATGCTTCAAGCATTGAAGTATTGAAAGATTCAAGTCTTGGAAGCATGAACAAAGCCTAAGGATTTCATTGAGTATAGTTTTTCCTTTTAGGGTTAAACTTTCTTGTAAAATAAAGTTTTTCATGATATAGAACTTAAATATATTTTACAAATTGTTAGCTAACTCAAAATGTTTTAAAAAGATAGCCTACAATTATGTTTTTACAAGATAGCCTTGGTGACATTTTTGAGATATGAGTTTTTATCTTTTTAGTTTTGACCTTTGATTATTCTTTTGATCATGTCTCACAAAGTATTAATGATTTAATTGTGAAATTTATTTCATATGAAAATAGACTCAAAGAGCTTTTCATGAAAAGGCAATTACTTTAAAATATTAAGATATGAAAAAGTTATAGCCTTTTCAATTTGAGTCTAGAAATAAGTTTTTCACAATCAAGTCTCTCTGACCTTTACTAATTATTTTTACAATATCTAAAAAATAATTATGATATGATCACAAAACTAATTTCATTTGAAAGTAGACTAAAATAGCTTTCCAACTATAAGTCTTTTGCTTAAAAAGGGCTTGAAACAAAGAAGTTATAACATTTTTAATTTGAGTTTGAAATCTTGTCTTCATGAGTCGACTTGTCTAGGTTAAATTTTGAAAATAATAACTAGTTTTCATCTAAAAGTGTTCTAAATGGCTATAAAACATTATGAATTTCTTATATAAGTTAAGAATCATTAAATATAACATATAAAAAGTCTGAACTTTATCATTTATCATATATTACTTTTTCTTTCATCAAAATCAAGATTTATACTTTTCGTTGTGAAACTCTTCTATTCTAGGTGCCTTATTTGTTTTATTTACTCTTAGAGAGAGTTTGTTTGAATTGTTCATCATCCAAATCTTCTTATGATGATAAAGGGTGATGAATCTCTTTGAATTTGTAAGAAGGGTGAGGTATCCCTTTAGAAAACACTTTGAGGGTGAGGTATCTCTTAGAATTTCTTTGAGAGAGTGAGATATTCTTTATAAAAAGTGATTTGATCAAGGAGGAGTAAAAAAAGTATAATGTTTCTTCAAGTGCCGATTAAAACTTGAAGGGACAGCGGAGAAGTAGCCAAGCTTGTAAATCTTGAAGAGTAGATACATACTTTAGAGTGGATCTTCAAGGGGGAAGCATTATAAATTATTGTATTTGATCCCTTTACCCTTACTCTTATTTATATTTGATAATATGCTTTGTTTTTGTTCATGAAATTTGTTGAATATATTGTTCTTCAATATCTATCTTGTTGCTTAGATATTTGAGTCCTTGGAAGAGTGATATCCATTTATGCATGTGTTTTTTGATGTTTTGCTTAGACATAGTTGAATGAGTTACTTTACAGCCTATGCACAGGTGAATGAGTTACTTTACACAACTATTTGAATTGTTATATTTTATGTGTAAACATCTTCATAGAAGTTTACTTGATATGTTGAATTAAAATCATCCTATGACCTTCTAAAATCATGAGTTTTTCATAGAGAATTTTAATAATAGTAAAAATTTTGAAAACACCTAATTTATCCCTTTTGAATGTAGGTTGCTTTGTCCTACATTTATCGTCAAATATTTTACAAATTTGTTTTGTGTGTGATTCAATTTTGAGTTGTGATTCTAGAATCAACCATATGTATAAAAAAATTTCTAATATTACTATAACTTTGAAAATCTTAATACTATTTTTCATTGTATTTTGACAAGTTACGAAATTAACTCTTTTAATTAAGCATTCATTTTGCTACGATATCAAAACATCTAACTAGTCAAGATAAAATACATACTAGTATTGATATTTGGGTGTTACAGTAATAATAAAAATTTCCCATCATTGCTAGTGACCACACCCACAAGGTTGGCAAATCCAGCACCTTTGGGCATTTGTTGTACTCTGTGTGTGTTGTTATAGAATACTTATTTCCGTAGAGATGTGCCCTTGTATGGGTTATTATGTAATACTTATTTCAACAAAAATGTTTCACAAACCCTTAATTTTATTCAAGAGTTTACATTTTCAGGGAAGATATAAATCCAAATCACATAAAATGCTGCGCTGATTAGAGATGAAATTTTGATTAGTCAATGATTTATCAAATGTTTTAGAGACCATTTTTTAAACTTTAGTAAATCATTGATTTGATTAATGTTTATCGTTTTCACCATTAATTCTACGTGAAGGAAAGGGCCAAACACTACTTAGTAAAGAAGTTTTCAATTCTCTAATATTGAAATTAAATCTTAACTAGTCATTCAATAAACATATATGATTAGAAAGGCTTGTTTGATAAAAATATTTAACTTTATTGATTACATTAAAAATTTTATATATTTGCAAAATATTAATCGAGAATATGTACATAGTGCAGCATTTTTAGGAGATGAATGAGAATCAAGATTATATATGAAGAAAGTTGGAAACCATTTTTGCAGAGAGGTTATTCTCAAGACTCAATTTTGGTTCATTAATTATTTAATTTTTAAGAGATATATTTTTTTTTTTGAAAATTTTTAGGATTTTCAATTTTTTTTCAACTAGTTGCTGTCTTTCTTTACAAATAATATTCAAATATTAAATCTAGTATGAACATCTCTTCCATTTGATGAAACTATACATATTACCTATGCAAGTGGCTCCAATTTTTGGAAATTTATTTGAACTAGTTTTCAAGGGGTTCTAATTATGTTTTATGTCTCGTGTTGTGCATGATATGACTGTTAACTTATATTTCTTATTATAAAATGCATTTTTTAGTAGCTTCCTTCCCCATCTCTCTCTCTCTCTCTCTCT
>JANHAO010011197.1:0-17135 GCA_026873985.1 Saraca asoca | reverse complement strand
TTGGGAGATGAGTTTCGGCCAAGTGTGTCTTCTCCACTGAAATTTTTTTGAAATTTTCCCTCTCTTGGTTGAAGCAAATCTAACAAAAATGACCTTTCAAAAAAATCCAAAAAGGGAGAATTTGAAATTTTTGAGAATTTCATAATTGTAATTTTGGGCTACAAGGAGTTTGAATATGATAGAAATAGATTATAAGAATTTTAGGAATTTTTAGGAAACCAAAATTTCTATTGTGGATCCTTAAAAAATAAAATTTATATTTTCAAGATTTAATTTCCAAAAAACTTTGAAAAGATCGAAACTAAGGCTATAGGTACTTGGTATGGGTAAAATTGTAGTCATTATGAAAATAATTAATTTAATTAATTTGTGGTAAAATCTCATGACCACTGACAGTTGATGAGTACATTAATTTTGGACTTAAAATCGAGGAAATAAGAAAAGTTTTTAAATGGAAAAATAGAGCCAACTTGAATTCAAAGTCAAAAGACAAGAATTTTTCCATTTTACCCTCAAGACGTTGGGTATAATCTTTGTAACTTGTCTTTATCAACAAGCTACACACTTTTTCTCTCTCTCTCTCTCTCTCTCTATTTCTCTCTTCAAGTAAGTCCCTCATTTCACCATGATAATTTCTCAAATTTTTATTGTTGATTACTCTTTTTTCCCTTTTTAATTTGATATCAAAATCTTGTGGATTGATCAAGTATAATATGAGTTATGATTTTTTAATTCAAAAGTCACTATTTAACTCATAAACCTGCTTGATTTTCTAGTGTTTTTAGAGCTTGAATCTATTATATTTAGTTGTTTCTACACAAAGGAACCATAATCTAATAGTATATGATTAGTTGAAGAGAGAAATCCTTGAAAAATTAAAGAAGCTAATATACTCTTCTTTCTTGTTCTTGAAGAGTGTTTGACATCCTTGTGAGATTTAATTAAATTTTTGGTTTCTAGCTGCTAAGGTGAGAGATGTATATCTTTCTTATGAATTATATTGTGTTTATTGATTGAAATCCCCTGATTGTGGAAGTAAGTTGATGAAAATGGGTAGTCATGATTATATGAATAAGTTTGAGTTTGAATGGCCCTATTGATAAAATGATTGATTTTCTGAGAAAAATGTTGAATTTTAAGTGTGTTAGGTCCTTAATATATCTGGTGTTGAACTCCTATGATTTGGTGTAAGTTTGGTTGTTGTTTCCCTTATTTTTCTGTTATTTTTTGCATTTTCCAAAATTCACGAGTTAAATCACCACTTTTTACACTGCCATTGTGATCATGCTTGTAAGGATCGAGCTGTATTGTGTCTTGCAATGCGAATTAAGAATTGAACTAAATTCTTGCAAGTCGAATCGAATTGTTCTACCTTATTTTTTGATTCCAATCACGCTTCTGATCACGTGCATACCTTAAACTTCCTAAAGGTTTTCAAATTTTGGCTCACATTTTGAAATGGATTTCCTTGAGTCAAATTGAATCCTTCTTATTAGATTCCTACAATTCTAATCATGATCCTGCTCAAATTTCAAACTCCATCCTACTCACGATTCTAATCGCACCTTTAGAAATTTTCACCTCTCTAGAAGAATTCACTTCTCCTTCCTAGATATATCTCAACCCTATGGTCTAGTATTGTGTACATTCTGGTTAATTAAATAAAGCAAATAAAAATCCTACATGAGTAATTCATAAACTAATATTAATAAATTCAATAATTGTCTATAATCAATTGTATGATAATGTAACAAGGAATGCATTCCCTGTGATTGAGATTGAGATTAAATATGATAATGTAATAAAGGATGTATGGTTAAGGTTGTGGTTGAAATGTACATTTGTGATATAATTGTTATGAGAATGATAAATGCTTACAAGTTCTTATGAGACTTGAGGTATGATTAATGAGATGAGATAAAGAAAACAAACCAAATCCTGAATCTGCTCGTTCTGATATGATGAGTGGGATAAGGTTGGCTTTGAGGGACAAGGCTGGGATTTTACGAGATAAGGCTGGACTGAAGTAATAAGAAGATTTATATTTATTATTTTGTATTTTGCTTTTACTTGCATTACTATTTTATGGAATTAAAAAATGTGATATAATGAAATTGAATAACGTAATGATTAAAGATAGCGACTTAAGGTCATGAGAGCCCTAATTTAGTATAATAAACTATGGATATTGTTATGTAATACCATTTAGAGGTGAGTCTCTAAAACTTAATGATATGGTTATGAAACTTGGTTTGAAAAATAAATACTTGGTTATGGTGTTAATGTATATATGTGTTGTTTGTTGGATAAATTCATAAGTTTGGTATGGATTATCTCATTAAGCCCCAAACTCACTCTTCCATGCATTATTTTTTTTTTCAGAATCTTAAGACATTGTAGTTAACCCTCCTTTAGAGAAGTAAGTATGAACAGTGATCCAATGGAAATCATGTCTAACACTATTTCCATCATTATTATGAGTCCACTAAGAGTTTATGAAATTAAAGTCCATTATATTGTCATTTTGAATTCAATAGATTGTAAAGTATTGCATAAGGTGGAGATCATATCCATGGAATCACCAAATGTCCTTCTTATGATGGCCTTAGGATGGTTTGACCCCTAAAAGTCTACCATCAGACTATGTATTTTGCTAACTTATTTTTGAAAACTATAAATAGTGTGACCACAGGGCTTAGTTATATTAACCTATATTTTTTAATTCATGGTAAATTAGAGGTTAATATAATTTTTGGATATTTTGCCCTTGAAAGGACATAGAATGGCATGGGAATGGCCTTTGAACGAAAGTTTTGAAATAGTTAGAAAATTGTATGTAACTTATGAATAAATGTTTAACCCAACATGTGTCTGTCGGGCAATGCCATTATAAATTATGAAATATGTTCATATTTCAAATTGCGCCATTTTATATTATAGATCTTCAGTATCTCAAAGCATCAAATTGTAATTGAGTAAACATGACTAGTAGTGGTGAAATAAGTATAAATAGTAACAAGTAATGGAAACTGATGAAGGTTGGTGATTATTAATAAAAGATTGATATTCACATTGGTCATAGCTAGAGAATTGGGTTATGACACCAACATGACATCCTTTTAGTAATTGAAGTCATAATTGGATAGATAATAGGGCAAAATAAATTTTGATCACCTATACAATGAAATCCTAGACATAAAATCACCACCTGGAACTATATAAAAAAAAAATGATCTTATGTCAATTTGAAAAAAGTATGTCTACTTATATTATTTGACCTTTCACTCAAATTGCTCTTTAAGGGGAGTGTAGAAAACTTGTCGGAGGCTCGTTAGAGGAATATTATGGCTTTGGGGTGCTCATTCGGGGCTTATTAGCATTAGTCTAGGGGATTTAGGAGTGTGTTGGCTTGATACCTCTTCTACACACTCTAAACTATGTAATGAGACATATATTAATAAAAAAGGAGTTGTCTCTCTCTATATTCGATTATCTATTATCTGTTGCACACCAAAGGTTACTTATCTTATGTGTTCTTGAGGTTTAATTATTCAGTTACTTTAGTTTACATGCTTATGTTGCCTTTGGACATATTTGTGTGGAGGATTTTGGTTGTATGCACAATAAAATCTGTATTAACTTGTCTATCTATTTAAGTGTGACTTGAGTTTGTTAGACGACTGGCATGTTGGCCAAGAGTGACAAACATACATCACATAGTTTCGATTAGAAAGCTACTAGCCTGTGACACTTTAGTGGGTAAATGGTTGTGTCGTTTCCCTTGGAGTCTCACTCTTAATGGCATAAGGTGATTAAGAGCAAATATAATCTACATCTTAACGGTTGGGATATTAAGATTACCTCTAATGCAACTCACAGAAATCCTTAAAAAATCATTTCACAGATTTATTTTTCTTTCCTTCCTTTACTTGGATGCAATATGAGCGATGATTCTCGTTTCCACTTCTAGGAGGATCCTTGGTCAGGGAGAATTCCTTTTTTTTTTTTTTTGGATAGTTTTCTATGTCTTTATTGTTTATCCACTTTTCATTATGATGTAGCTTGTTAGATCTAAACCAAATTATTTTCTTTATTTAACATTCCTAAGTTTATCGTTTAAATTTGGATTATTCTTCACCTATTAATTTTAAGAATTTTAGGGAAGCAAAGATAAGGTCTTTACCATTGAACTCATTTTGTAATATGGTGAATTGGAAAGAAAAGTCATAATTTTCTTGAATCAAGCCCACTCAAGTGTTCTTTTGCAGGGCAAAATTTACGTTTGGCTAAATCCCATGCTCAATCATGAGGTATAAGAATAAGGTTGGTAGTAGACCCGGTTTACTAAAAAAATCGGTTCACACTCTAGGAATGTGAGCCCACGTATATTGTCACACAGAGTGAACCAGTCGAGTGTGATGTGGTGATATACTGATCCACATGTGTACATGGAATCTCTGAAGCTGCAACAAGTATTCACCGGAACACTTGGAAAAGTGAAAAATCTACAAGTGAAACTATATTACATCAATGTAGGTTACATCACAGAGAAAATTCACCAGCCTCAGATTCCGTCATTGACAGCGTGTTCCGAGGGGCACTCAGTTGTGAGCCTCAGTGATAGAATTGTCAGTGGAATGAAAATCTGTTAGCTGGCTAAGTTAGTAGAAAACTCCGACTCCAGGCCATTGCTAGAACCTGTACTGATCAACATGGTGTATTGTACTCCAATTACAAAATCCTCAAATCTGCCCTATTCAAATAGGCATTTCAAATATTCCACCACCCAGATAATTTTCAGTACAAATATGTGGGACTGCTCCGTATCATCGTGCAGAACAGCCTCAGCATTTTGCGGATCAACAGTGGATACTGCATTGGCCAGGAAGGGACCAGGAATCTTGTCTGATTTCAGTGATGATCTTAAATTGCTAAAGAAGTTGGAGCTCTAATTGGCTTTGGACTAGAAAACCAATAGAATATTGAAAGGCTTAGCACTTTACTGGCAATCGTCCAATCCAATGGCATTTCTTCAATTTGATAAATCAGCATGTACATGTGTGTGCCAATACCAGCCATCCCGAAAAGTGAGGTAAACATACATGTTAAGTCTTCTCAAGGAACAGGAGGTGCATTCCTGGAATATCTAGGAATCCGCTGAAAAGTTCGGGGATATTCTTGCTTCAGACGTTTATTAGGAAACCCCTGCAGGGACCTGGTTCGCATAAAACAGAAACATGAACATAATTAAGACAAATTTAAAAAAAATAAAAAAATAAATTCAGGGACTCAAGAAGGTGCCAAAGGCATAAAAACAACCCATCTGCATTTCATAGCCGCAAGATTCAAATTTTCCCATTTTAATTTTTCTTTCTTATCCCTTTCTTTTCCTCACAACCTCTCCCATTTGTTCTACATGGTTTTCACTATAACAATGTGTTTTTTTGGTAACAATAATAATACCTAATTATCAATCAAAGCAAATAGTTGGCAAGACACACTCATTCTCAACAATTTCCATTTATTTCTAGATAACTATCCCTTGAAGTTGGAACTACTTAACACTGGATGGTCCAAACCACCATTTGTTACTTTAAAACTAGCACAATATCAAGCGTTTTTAAGTCCAAATGCCACCAACAATTTAATGATCAAGAGGTCAAAATAACAAACCTTGGAGAATCCTGTCGCTTCGGAGCACTTTGACCGAGCATTGTTCTTAGGCTTCCGAGTGCCTTCTCAGCAGCCTGACGGAAAATGTATATTAATGGATAGACAACATAATGAAGCCTCCATAAATCAAATACTTATAAAGAGAATGAAGCATTTTACCTGCATTTTAGCTTCATCCCATGTTAACCCAATCCCTTTGCCAAGGACCTGGCCATCTATCTCAACCTAAAACATAGCAAAATGGAAGTAATAAGTTGCCTGAATTAGATGATAGTGTCACACTACCAATTATAAAAAAAAAAGGCCAATATGGCAAAAAGATGATATATCATTTTCATTCTACAAAATTATACAATCAAAGAAAGTGATCGCACACCACATAAATAGAGTGTAAAGCTGCTCAGATATACATTCTAATATTTCATCCTGGAGACAACAGCCTAACTGATCAAATAAATAGAGCACACTATAGTCCAAACAACAAGAACAACTGAAAATTAAACCAAAATAAACAGGATCCAGAATGATATAGTAACTGTTTCCTTCAACAGGTAACTGACTGAACACATTTTTCAGAAAGAAAGAAAGAAGCAAACCATTCAACCAATATAACTAAGTGATAAGTATTTTTAATTTGGCACTTTGTTTAGACTACTTAGGAAAATAGTTACAAACCTGTGCATGTACTTCATCTTTCTGTGTTAAATTTGTTGACACTGGAGGAGGTTGAGATTGAAAAGTTACACCAAGACCCTCCATCATGCACTATAGAAGTTGATATATTAGTTTATAAACTTAAGTGGATAGTGAAATATCATATACTCAATTTATTGAAAACTTTACCAATTCTTTGAGCGCAGAGATTGAACCCATTGACTTCTTGGAGGCATCCAACCTGGGATCTAAAACTCTTGATGGCTCAGATGAAGTTGAAAATGACACACCCTCTTCTTTAGGCAACGGTTGACTACCACCACCCGCAAAACCATTGTCACCAGCATTAGAAAACCCACTGACATCCCCATAAGTGGAGCTCGAATCAACCTTAGCACGAGTCATATAAATATCTGCAAAAAGCATTATCCAAAATGCTCAAAAAGCATTAGTCTAATTGAATGGTCTCCAACACATCATATTTTTTATGTTTTTTTTTTTTCCATATTATAACAGCAGCATTTGTTGCCAATAATTATAATATGTAGACATAAAACTCTGACAATGTTAGAATGTTGTAGAAAGTAATAATCTAAATTACTAGATAATTTTACCAGCCAATTGTTTTAAAGAACCTTCAGCAGCCTTATGTTGGGCTTCCCTCCTACTTCTGCCAATTCCATCACCAACTTTTTTTCCTGCAAACCATGCCTACAAATAGTAATGGAATAATGAGTTCATGGTCACACCGTGAAAGAACTCTGAACAACAGAATGTAAAACATAATTGAAAACAAGTAACACCACCCTAAAGGTAGCAGGACAGAATTAAGTCTCAACCTCTGTTCTCAAGATAATATTGGATTCATGGGTTTGTTTTTCCAGATATAGATTAAAAAACAAAATCAGCATATTATGCACTTACTAAGGCACCAAAACCTGCGTTTAATCTAAGGATATTAAATATATTTGTAAGTTTTATGTAGGTCCAAATCAATTTCTTCCAGTCACAGTAAGTGAAGTACAGGAGAAAATATAAAAATTACATAGAATAAATTCATCATTTAGAGAAACAGACAACTCATATCCTAATCACTGTAAATCACACCAGTTCACAACTATCCCTAAATTCCTAAAGAAGAAATATGACTAAACTAGCAGAAAGTTTATGTAAACATATTTGATGAGGATCAGGTATTCTTGTGTCCAGAGTGAAAGATACCTCAACGGAGAACTGCAGTTCTGTGCTATCAACTAAAGATGACCTGAAATCCACCTGGTTTCATTAAAACAAAATAAACTTCAGAAGGTACATGGGTACAACAAGTCCATTCAATCATGCCATCTTGACTATCTTCTTACAGCAAAACATATTTCCACTCACCGTAGTCCCACACTTCAGTGCAATTTCCTGTAATACTCCAGGTGGAGTATCTGCATGCAATAAAGGTCGTCCAGATTCAGAGTCAATATCCCTGTTGCTGGAAGACGACCTACTAGGGGGAATGTCATCACCTTCATAACAGAACCATAACTTAAAATCATTATGATTATAATGTATAATATAGAACTGAAAGAGGATTTCTATATGTCCATAGAAAAGGAAATTCAGTGAAGATAAAAGTAATGGGCTGAAAGCACAATTATTTGACTAAAAAAACAGATGTAATCATATCAACCACGAATGAGGGGGCAAAAAAAAAGTATGAAAGCTGAAAGCATACATTTGGGTTGCGAAAAGTAGGATAACCATGAGTATATGAGGTAAGAGTTGAGACATGGCCTATAGCTATCACCAGAAAATGGCAACCAGTATCCAATCGCAGTTCAATCATCTCAAGCCAACATGGAACTAAGTAAAACACTAAGCCCAGTTAGCTCTGAAACTAAATTATATTGTCACCACAATAACAGCACCCAGCCCCTATCAATGCATTGTTATTTTAAAAAAAAAAACTGGGGAAAAGACTCGAGAAACAACAAATATGCAGTTACCAGTGCTATAGCTTACCTGAGAAAGAATTATAACTAGTAAGGGCATGGTTTAATCTTGAGCGATCATCTCTATGATATATCTGCAAATAATTTACAACAGAAAAATTATGTAAACAAAAGAAGCCAAAGGTCTGACCTTCCAGCAAAACCAAAAACATAACAAGCAAATGTAACATGCAATTACCTCTTTTGGACCTCTTTGACTTTCATGAAGAATTCTATCGGATGATATTGAACTCTCAACCTTGGGGTAGAAGGAAGAATGATGAGGCCGATGCTTCTCAACACGCAATGGTTCAGAATCTACAGGGAACTCTTTAGGCCCTATGCGGTTTAGTAGCTGTGGGCCCATCTCTTCTTCCACAGGAAACCATCCCCCACGTGATGGCCCACGTGGAGCAGATACTTGCATAGGATGTCGGATGGGAAGTGGAGGCTCACTTGATGCATGCTCTCGAGTATCTTGACCATGTTGCAAAATGAGAAGCCTACGCCTTGTATCTGGATCTAACTCTGATTCAGGTACCTCGCCCTCTTCTCTGGCAGGAGAACCATGCAAGTTTGGTTCTGGAGGAACAATCTGACCCACTGGCTTAACCAGTGTGGCTGGTTGAGGCAACTGTACATTGGCAAATTGCACCACAGGAGCTTGTGCCGTTGGCAGTGGAACTGAACCAGAAGAAGACACTAATGCATATTGGAGAGAAGCAGCAAGCCTGGGATCTAGAGCAGCAGTTGTTGCAGAAGCTGATATTGCCTCCTACATTTAGTTACAAAGATGATCAGACAACCTTCGAGTTTAATTATATCTCTCACGTAACAATTCAGACCTAAGCATTACCTTTAATCTTCTTTCTACCTCAGCATCTGCCATACCATCAAATGAAAGTGAATCTCTGTTTCCATTGGAAGTAGAAGCATCTTCCTGAAGAACAGTGAAACAGTATGAGAGAATTAGGAGATAAATGTTATGCTTAAATATCAGCATAACAAATACCATGTTGATTAGTACCAAAAGTATATCCATACATGTATAGACACACTAACCTCTGAAACTAAATAACTGCTCACATCCGGAGGAGAAGGTATATCCTTGATATCATCTTCATATGCAATTTGAGGAATTTTTTGTAAAAGGCCATCATCAAATTCCCTGTCGCAAACTCAGAGATTCTAATCAGAAACAAAAAATTCATTGAACTTTAAACCAGTTGGAGAAAAGTAAAGGACTCAATTTAAGTACCATTAAAAGAAAATTTCCCCATCAGGCATTGGAAGTGAGTATGTGCAATCTTTTCTCGTCTTATGGTGAGAAAATAAGTCTATTCAGGATAACTTGTAACAGGTTTAGTACTTACTTGAAGAAGCCACCCCTAACATTGCACGCAACATTTCTTGCAACGCACAGGACAGGGACAGCATTGCTTGCCTGAAAGAAAAATAGACACAATGAGTTCACATCACCACAAAAAAATGAAAATCTAAATATAACAATTCCATATACTGAGTTCCCAGCTACAGAGGCAAGCAGATATACTTCAGCTTGTGGTGCATAGTATGGAGCAAATGCAGGGACAACATGAACCCGAGGTTGATCTTTCTCATCCCACACTTTCAAGCGATCATCAATTACCAATGCCATCTTTGGATGGCATAAGCCATCTTGGAAGACATTAAACAATGACTTCTTTAAACCTATGAAATATATTTAAACATATAAGAAGCATCTGAAGTAAATGAAACAACAATTATGCAAGAAGGCATAAACAGATTACATCTTCAAATATTATTAATCTGCTCCTTGTAGGTACTCTATTATGGATTTTCATTTGAAAAAGTAAACAATAATAATAAAAAAAAAAGGGTGACACCACTTACCAGACTTGACACATACAATTCGATCTAGTAATTCTTTAGAATTTATCAGATTTGAATCTGGATCAAGAAGCCTCCACATTTCCAAGGCATAATCCCTTTCAGCCATGGTGCAGACATAAACCTCAAAGCGTTTGCGCCCTCTTGCAGTCAAGTAGCTCCGAAGATCTTCCCAAGCAGGTCTCAGCCTCACAAGAACACTTGTATCACGAATCTTTTAAAACACAAATTTTTGTTAGACAAATGAATTCTGACAAGTTTATGCACTTATATTTGAAAAATAATAGCTAAAACACAGCAACACTGCTCGGTTTTACATCGTCTAATGAAAAATTAAAATAACTGCTCCAGAAACCTTGGTGGTTCTTCAAAGATACATCACTTGACCCAAAAGAGGACTAATCACAAATAATATCTGAGAAAACAAGATCAATGCAAGATAATAAGTCTGGTAGGTGCACTGCTCACAACACAAGGCAGTAGAGCTAGATAATCAGAAATAGAAAATTATATACCTGTGGATTGATGCGAGTCAGAATAATGTTCTTTTCTTGTAACCGTATCAGTGGTCGCACTATAGGCTGATGACTGTCAGACAATGCTGGTACAATCTCTGACTGAATTTTAGTCACTTTACCATTTTCAACAACCTGATCATTTTCAGCATATTGTTTCAATATGCTCTTGTCATCTTGGTAGCGCTTGACCTCTGCCAGCATACCGGAAATTCGTTGTGGATCTACCTCAGAGTTTATTTTTCTCTGAAGTGCCTCAATTCTGTCCTCAAACGAGCGCATTGTATTTGCTACTATAAGTGTTTCATCCAGATCAAATACTATCCCCAAACATCTGAGATTTAACATCACAAGACATGAATCATAAAGTCCTGGTCCAACAACAAATCCCCAAAAGCAGGGTCTGTCATTACTCCGCGAATACATTGCAACCAAATGTATTTCCTCCCCACATAGCGGCATTACAGCAGTCTGCAGGTGCCAATGTTATGATCAAAGTTAAAATCAAATAAAAGCAAGAGAATTACAAAATCAGGTAGCTTACGAAGTCATAAGTTATAACTTCTATGACAAAAGCCTAAAGTAAAAAGAATAATGCTTGACCAATTACACAATGAAATGGTATAAGATACATATGGGAAAACAGTAAGACATCTAAAACCTTTCAAGCACAATCAAGAATAGCTCTCACAAGTCATAGCTAATCTGTCTTTACTTACCAGCATGGTTTCACATACAACCCGTACGCCTCTTTACATTGATGCTATATGATGGACAGGTTTGCCATTCTTTCTAGTTTCTAATTCTAAATTATTTTCCTATAATTAGACTACCACATGTAAAATTTCAATGAGCTTTGAGATACTTTATTCGGCCAAAACTTCGACTGTGACCATAAATGCTTCATTTGACTGTATCAGATACTAGTCAACATAACAGCAAACATCTGCATCAACTTAACAACATGAACAAAATACAAGTGTGCTTGTAAAATAATCTGATTGCATACTAATATTGCATATCATGACACCCAGTTTGTTCAGGAATACGGGTGAATATATGGTGACAGTTAACAGAAGTACACAGTGAAGTCGTTCATTAGTGTGCCAGTTACCAAACCATCGGGGTTTAAGACAGCAGAATTGATGAGTCCACAGAATTATTATGAAAATCATTAGAATTTTGATAGATAAGTGGGTTCATAATAACGGGCTAAAAATTTCACTGTAGGTCCTCTTAAATTTTGTCCAGATCCCTGAAAGAGCAACAAGGTTCTTTTGGAATATGGTTTTCTCCTTCAGCAAGTTCAAAACTTCAGGACTTTAATGGGTTTATTTTTACAAGTTTTGCTATACCTTGTTCTCTCTGACACACGATGAGTGCAAATGAAAGAGCGCGTCTTGGGTCTGCGAGGTCTTTGACTCCATTTTGAAGCAAACACCACATGAGCTGATTGTGTGAAGCACAGCAAGTGGTGGGCACCTCTCACTCGGTTGCGAGAAGTGACTTATTCTGATTTCCTTCAGATCGATGTTCTTGTTCTCTCCTGGGTATATCTCTACATCCCCCAATAACACCTCCCCTTGATACACCAACGATTTATACATTTTGTCACTTCAATCAATCACAAAAAATTCCCAGTCTTAGGCTTGCCCTTCATCAATGTTCAGTCTTTGTATGAATTTCTTTCAAAGCAAAAAATTTTCTCTTCATCGTCTAGAATGCTTTAGATTCATCCGATTTTTGCATTATCAGGGGATAAAATATTAAGCCCACTTTTTCCAGGAAAAATTTTTAGATCAATGAATTGATGATGACAAAGATGGCAACAATCAGAAAATCGGGATCAAACTCCGATTTGGTGAATGGTGATTTGATTCTTCTTTGTTTGTGTCTCAGAAACAGTGAAATTGGTGATGAGATAGCAGCTAGGGTTTTTCGATGATGATGATTATGAATGCAAAGGTGAAGCTGATGAGGAACGTCAGAAGCGAAACCCTAGATCCAGAAAACGAAAGGTCAAAAATAGTACCCTGATGCGTAAGCTAGTGCTAATAAATAATAATAATAATAATAAGTAGCATTAAAAAAATAGGCCAAGAAAATTATGGGGCTACTTTTCAATTTCTAATTATATCTTTAATTTGGGAAAAAAATTAATTTCAGGTGTAAATCTCTTTACCTAGATTTCTGGCTTCGATTAAAAGATCTGAAAGTATCTAAAATTTGTGAGGTCTGACGCTAGAAAGATAAAGGGTGTAATTGAAAAGCGATGCGAGAGTTCGTGGCATTAAAGGGATTTGCATATTTCATCTAGGGATATTTGAAAATCAGCAGCTTCATTTGTGAAACGTGGCGGTTTGTTACTGGTTGGTCGCTTACATGGTTGTGATGACATATTATTTGATTCCTTAACCATGTAACACATGTACTTCATCCCTTATTCTCACCTCATATAGTTTATTATATTGTTTTAAATTCGGATTTGTTAAAATCAAATTTAAATAATTCTAAATTATTTTTTATGATGTGAAAAATATCAATTCTAAATATTTTTTTTGAATATGCAATAAAATTATAAGAATTTGTTAAGAATAATCAATTTCTTATTATATTTCAAAGCAATTAGTGTTAACTCTTATATAATATATAATATATAAATTATAAAATATGTTGGGGTTTTTTTTTTATTAATTTTCCTCAAACATATTAGAAGGTAATTTGTGTGAAAATGATAATTGATGACAATGAAATTAAAAATAAAATAAAATTACTATCATATATAACAATATATGGACGTATAAACCCTTGTTTGAAAAGTTCCCATAAGAAAATTGTTTGGATTTAAATAACCGTAAATGAAAAAAAAATCCACGTCATGTGTTTTGCCCTCTTTTGCACATTTTTATAATTAATGGATTAACTTGATGTTAATTTTTCAGTGGTTGTTAACGTGTGAAGTAATTTTAGTATCGGAATCAATTTTTTTACATTGTAACCGACCTAAATATTAATTTATTTTTTAAAAATGAATAATATTCTGATATATATATGTGTGTGTTGGGGGGGGGGGGGATTTCTCTTCCCATCCGATTGGAAAGGGATTGATTTTACTCGTACAACCGTGAACTTTGACATTGTATGTATTAAATACTTTTAATTATTTATACCAATGAATTTGTTTTAATTTAGAAAGGGTTAAACTACTTGACAAAAAAAAATCTAAAAACAAAAAGTCATGATGTCAGCCCAAAAAAATTTCTAGTACTGACCAGCATTAAAAATTTTAATATTTATTTATGTTAGTTGTAAAAGATATTTTATATATTTTATTTTGTAAAAAAAACATTTTCTATTTTTATATATAAAAGTATAATCTGTGCTCAAAATGTTTGTTAATGAAACAACTTTTATATAAACATATTAATATTTAGATTAAAAAGTAAAACTGTCATTTGATAAAAAAAAATGTTTTTAATGGAGATTGAAACCAAACCTAATTTAAAAAAAACAATAATAAGTTACAAAACATATGTTTTTTATTGAAAAATTCAAATTTTGTTTTGGAAAGAAAATATGAAGAATTGTTTTAAACCATCTTTTATAACTTAATTATAAATTAGAAAATAGAGAATTATGTTTTCTATTTTTAATCATTTGAGCATGTTTTCTATATTTTATAAAATTTTAAAGAACAAGTTGGAAAACAAATTAGTTTTCTATAACTAAACAAAGCCTTAATTTTTCAATTTCAGTATTTATTGATGGGGCATTTAGTTTAATATAAGAAATGGAAGGATGAAATCATATAAGGGAGAATAAAGGTCATGATTATAGTTTTTTTTTTTGTTTGGTTTAGTAAAGTAATGGAATTACATTGGTTATGATTCACTATCTTGTTGTTTGGAGGTCGTGGTCAACATCGATTGATAGTGATCAATAACGGTAAGTGGTGATAGATGATAGTCAATGATTGTGAGAGATGATTAATGGTGATAGACAGTGGTCAATAATGATATTTGATAGTGGACGATGATCAATGATAATAAATAATAATTGATGACAATCGTCAATGACTAAATGTGGTAGTATATAATGGTCAGTGGTTATAAATACTATTAGGTGGTGATCAACATTGGTAACAGTGTTGGACGATTGTTAATGATGAAAGATAGCGGTAGATTGTAGTCAATAGTGATAGTAATGTTAGACAATGATCAGTAGTGGAAGGTCGTAGTGGGCAATAGTCAATAGTAAAAGGTAATTAACAATAGAAAATGATGTTGAGTGGTGATTAATGAATGAAGGTAATAGTAAGTGATGATTAATAACAAAAAGTGATGGTATATGACTGTTAATGGTGATAATAGTTGTGGTCAACAGCGAATGATGGTGATTAACGACGGAAAATAGTGATAAATGATAGTTAACAGGGAAAAATGATGGTAAACGATAGTAAGAAAAGGAAAAATAGAGATGATTGTTTTTATATTTTCATAAAGTAGTGAAATCCAATACTTTGCGTGAGTCAAGGGTTTCAAATTGGGAATTTTGTTAAGATTAAATAATAGTAATATATTCCATTATGCATTAACCCAACATTTAATAAGGAAATTAATTTTTTTATTTTGTTATTGTTTCTTAAAATTCTCAAATCAAATATTTTCTTGCATGATATTAAAATATTTGATTTCTCACATACAATAAACAATAGAATTAAAATTTTAACATTACAATGATACTAATAAAAATTTCATGTGACTGACGCGAAAGAGTAAAGATAAATAAATGTCAAGTTCATGGCATTCGTAAAATGAAATTTCAGTCATAACGAAACATTGTGCTTAATGGGGATAAAATATTTTTAAAGATTTAAGGGCTGTTTGTTCCGATAAAAAAAAAAGGTCAGTGTTTCTTATTAGCTAGTAACTCATAAAGTTTCATAGATATACAAAGGTTTTCCATTGTATATGATAATGGAGTTTGTTTTATTTTCTATTTTCATAATTTTGAATCAAGTCAAAAACTAAAGAAACATTATAATTTCTTTTGACATTGTTAGGCATAGCCACCAAGTATATATAAACACATTTGGAGCGGTTCTTAGATAAGATTATTAATAATATCCAAAAACTTTATATTGTCCTCAAAATAGCTAATTTAATTGTCCATTATTTTGATTTATAAAAGAATAGATGCAATAAGGATAACCAACTGTTTTAGCATCAAACTGCATAAGTTTTAATAAACAACAAGGAATATAATCTTTTTTAAGCAAATTGTAAAGGTATATTAGAATAGCAAAGAATGAAGTGCAATGTGAGAGAATAAAGGTTGTCTTTTAAAATATTAAAAAAAAAGGATTAGATATTAATTTCAGTTCCATCTCTCATTATTCTGTACTCCTAAACAATTCATATGAAACCTATTATTTTAAATAAATCATATTGGAATAACTTTGAATATTTAAGGAGTGTCTTATTTGATAATTAGATTAGGATGGGGTTATTTATACGATTAATTTTATTAATATAACATCGTGTTAATATAAAGGTTTTATATAGATTAAATTATTCTTTAATTAAATAATATGAATTCTAATAATTAATAATTGTCATTTTATTCTTTAAAAAATAAAATATCTACAATTGTTTTATAATTTTTAATACGATCAACTTAATTTATTACATAAATTAAATATGATTTATAAATATTTATTTTTATATTTTCTTTCACGATCATATCTTAAATTTGGGTCACTGTAATTAATTATATTTTTATAATTAAAATGTCCAGAGTTCAGGATTTTGTTTCGACAAATACGATTTTATAAATGAGGTATAGAGAATAAATAAGGAAAAGACATAATTCCATTGAAGAACAACTTATGTTTAGTTCAAATTTCTAGTAACTAGTAAAAAGTTTATACTTCAAATGTATGAGTACCTGGATCACATTTCTCATGATTGTAATAAATTGCTATGCATGTATATAGCTGTCACTTGTGCATGTACCGCCTAAATAAATTGCTATGTATATGTATAGCTGTCATTTATGCACCAAATTACATGTATATGGTTATCATTCACGTATTAAATATGGCCAATATAATAAATTGGGTGATTTGCATTGAGGTTACTTTCCAGATCTAAGTGATCACAATCGGAAAACGTATCAAATTAGTCCATCATTAAGGGTATGTTTGGTTCATGGAATGTTTTATTCCCAGGAATGTTTTATTCCTAGGAATGAGATTCCCAAGAATGAGATACTTGGGAAAGTCTTATAAATATGTTTGGTTGTCACTTCACTTTCCCAGGAATAATTTGGTGTATTCCAAACAAATTTCATTCCCATGTTTTAATTAGGGATGATTATGTAAAAACACATGCTAAAATTTTTTTATTCCCTTGGGAATATTTTA
>JANHAO010011196.1:0-17135 GCA_026873985.1 Saraca asoca | reverse complement strand
AAATTATTTAATATTATATTAATATATAAATTTTAATATATTAAAATTATAATTTTAATATACATAAACATACTAATTAATTAATGATATATTATTTATTATATATTACTGGGCTAACAGGTTAATTTACTAGGCTAACCCAATAGTCCAATAGAATCAGGTTAACAGGCTAACCTAATAGCCTAACGGGTTAACACTTATCAGTCCCAAGCACTTATCAGGTTGGGTTATTTTGGATCAGTCCCTTACCAGGTCAGGCCACTATTATTATTTTTGTACTAGTCTCAGTCCCAGGCCAGGTAAAATTATACCAGTCCCAGAATAACTCATTAAACCTAACCCATTTTGACACCTCTAACTTTCTTAAATAGTTTGTTAGGTTATTTGACAGATTGTTGAGCTTCCTAGACTTATCTAAAAAATCATTTAAGTCAGTCATTAAGCCTACAATAGGTTAGAAAATTCTAAAGACAATGCAGGCACTTCACCTATATTGTGATTAGATCTTTTCTACTTGTCGCATCTATATAACTTATAATAAAAGATCATATATTTTATATAAAACATATTATTTGTGATTGTGAGACCTTAAATCCTAAATAATCTTCAAATACAATTAAGAAATACAGAAGAAAAAATTTAATTTTTTATAATTTAATAATAAAAGTATTAAATTTTTAAGAAGTCCCACCCTATGTAAAATCACTATATTTTAAAAGGATAATCCAAATGATGACATAAGTAAAGTCGTAGAGAGCATTAGACTTTACAAATGTCTAAGTACGGTTTATACACGTGTTGTTCTCTCATTGACTCAACATTTATAAACAAGATTAGTCAAACTTACAGTGAAACACAAATGTGTTAGAAGACCGGTTGCTCTCGCACCTTTTACTTAACCACTTTTCCACGTGGAATAATAGATGAATATTCGCCTACATTAAAAATTTTATAATTTATTGATAATATCATATATTTTAGATAATTTAATGTGTTGAATTTCAATGGATTAATTTTGAAAGGCTTTGAAAACTTGGTTGAAGACTTAGATTAGGTCTAGAATCATTTTAATGTAGAGGTTAGGAATTTGTTTAAATTTAGTTTAAAAATTAAATTAATTTTAAGTAGTATTTATCTCAAGAATTTTGAAAAATTTTTCAAGAAAATATTTTTTCATATTTTTAAATGTTTTAACAAATTTCATACTTGAAAAATATGATCTTCAATGGAAAAGAAAATTTTGAATATGAATTGAAAATGTTTTTATTAAAAAATATTTTTAAAATAATCTTTTAAATAACAAATCATAGACATGCGAATCGACTTGTGAGTTGATTCATGCCCTTTGTATTTTTGCCTAGAAGCCTCATATTAGAGCTAAGTCGATTCATGAGTTGATTCATTTCTTTTTTATTTGGGCACGTGAACCAACTCGTGAGTCGATTTGTGAAGACATGATTTTATCTTGAAAGGCATGAAATTTGATCAAATTGACATGTGAGTCAAGTTGTAATTCAAGTCTCGCTCATATGAATCAACTTGTGAGTTGACTTGTTTAGGGTAATTTTTTAATTAACAATTGTTTACTGTGTATAATGATCCTCACACTATAAATACCCTATTCTTTCATTTCCAATTGAAAAAAAAAAACCATCTTTCCTAGAGGCATATACAACTCATTTCATTTATGCTTCAACTATTTACCTTTTTTGAGCTAGATTTTAGTGATTTCCTTACCTCCAGAGTTTCAATTTGTAGTTTGAACTTTTGATTTCTTGATGTATTCCTTCATTTCATCTCAAAATTTTTGGGTAATTTTAGGGCTAGCAACCCTAGGCTAGAAAGAGTGTCGTATCTCTTGATTTCTTAACTTTGAATGAAATATCTCAAATGGGTTCCAATTATTAGGGTTATACAATCATTGTCAAGGCTCCTCCTAACGTTGGATTCAAACCTGGAGGGACAAATCATAGTGGGACCAAACTTTTTCAAGCTTGAAGAATGGATATGTACCTTGGAGTGAATCTTCGAGGGGAAACAATTATAAGCATCTGCATTTGAATCTTTCTATCCCCACTGTTTTAGCTTTTTTCAATTTTTTTGGCACTTTATATCTTTTTCATTTTACTATTCAAGTTGATGTTGAGTAATTAAAGTGTTGATCTTAGATTGTTAGGACTAGAGTGTGAGATTGTTGATAATTGTTTCCAACCTATTGAAATTTTATGAAAATTCAAAATGTGGTTTGAAAAATCCTAACATCAGTTGACCCCTTTTTGGTAAAATTCTAGACTATAATTGGTATTAAAGTTTGGCTCTTGTTGTTAAGGTGTAACCACCTCAAGAAGATCCAATGAATTTGAACAGTTTTAGCATTTTACCCTAGTGTCCTCTGTTGAACAAATTCCTTAGTATTAATGGACAACACTTCACATATTAGAAACAAAAAATGAAAGATTTCATTGAAGCCATTGATATTGATATGTGGGAAATAATGGAAAATGAATATAATCTATCGAACAAACTTGAAAATCGTGTGACCATTTTAAAACCTAGAATCAATTGGAGTGAGGATGAAAGGAAAAACAACCTATTCACTTCTAAGGTCAAATAAATTGTGGTCAATTCATTATGGCATAGTGAGTATGAGAAAGTATCTAGCTGTGCCACTTCTAAAGACATGTGGGATGCTTTTGAGATTGCTCTCGTAAGCACTACCCAAGTTAAAGCATCTAAGGTTTACATGCTCGTATCTCAATATAAAATTTTCAAAATGTATGGTTATGAATCTATCAAGGATATGGTGTAAAGATTCACTACAATTGTCAATCATTTGACCATTCTTGGTAGGAAATTTGAAAATGATAATTTAGTCCACAAAATGCTTTGCTCATTAACCTTTGAATGGAACCAAAGATTATGGCTATTAAGGAGTCAATGAATATGGACATGCCTAGTTTACAAGAGTTTTTTGGTAACTTGGAGGAGCACAAGATGGAGCTTAAAAGGTATTCAAAGTCAAATGATGATGATAGAAGAAAAAAAAATCTTACCCTCAAAGCTGTTGCAACTTAAAAAGAGGAATGATGAATTGGAGAGTCTAGATAATCTTAATGACATATCAATAGAAGATGATTTGACTCTTCTCACTAAGAAGTACCAAAGGCTCTTGAAAACTCACAAAGTTGGTAGAAGAAGAAAGCCTCCTCTCCTTAGAAGAAACATGAATACAGATGAGCGAAGCAATCAATGAAGCCTCAGTTGCTATGAGTGTAAAAAGTAGGGATATATCAAATATGATAGTCCTATGTACCTCAAGAAACAATTGAAGAATAAGAGGAAGAAAAACAAGCAATCAAGCAAAAAAGGCACATCTTAGTAGATGGGGTGATGATGATGTAAACTCTACTTATGATGAAAAGAAGGATGTAGAGGCATTGCTTTGTCTTATAGATATGGGAGATAATAACGCTAAGGTAAATGATGATAACTTTATCTAATCTCTTGATGATGTTGATGATTTATATAAAGAGTTATTTGATGATTTGCTTAAGGCCAAAATAAATGTCAATGTTTCAAAGAAAATTATTACTTCCTTGGAAGGTGACATTGAAAATTTGCAAAAAGAAAACAATGATTTATTAAAAGAAGTTGAACACCTTAAATTATCATCACAAGTTTGTGCTATTTGTGAAAATCTTAAGTCAAAAATTGATTATTTGAACAAGATGCTTAAAAAATTCACAGATGGTATGAAAAATCTTTGATGTATTACTTGGAAGCCAAAGGTGTGGGTTCAACAAAGAAGGAATTGGATATAAGCCAAGCATATAAAACTCTTTTATAAAAACCTCTTTGTTAGGAAAGTCATAGGAAACCAGTAATACATAATGTGTCTTTACTGTGGATAAAGGGATCATGGTATTAACTCTTGTACTTATAAAAGGAACACTTATGTTATAAATGTTGGAGAAAGTTGGTTTGGGTACCAAAGGCTTCATTTAATGAGATTAACTCTCAAGGACCTAAGACTATATGGGTACCCACATGTAAAGAATGATTTCTCTTTTGTAGATGTTTGGGAGATCTCTGATTGGTATGTGGTCTAAATTCTTTTCCCTCATTCCTAGTAATGGTGGAAGTGCCACCTTTAGAGATAACACTAAAGGCAAAGTGATAGATAAATGTAGGATTGGTAAAGACCCTAACTCTTGTATGGAAAATGCTTTGTTTGTTAAAGGCCTCAAACATAATTTGCTTAGAATTAGATAATTTTGTGACAAAGGGAATAAAGTCACCTTTTACTCCACTTGTTGCATAGTTGAAAACTTAAATGGTTAGTGTTGACAGTTAAATCCAGTCAACTTAAGTCTAAAACCCTAAATAGTAGATTGAACATAAAAGAGAGAGAGAGAGAGAGAGAGAGAGAGAGAGAGAAAGAGAGGAAGAACAGGGAGACATCAGAAATTTTTAACGTGGTTTGGCTAAAATCAGTTTGACCCCTACGTCCATGGCTTTTATTACTCTTTGCTAAGTATTTTGTATTTGATGATTGAATGTGTCATGTACAATAATTTCATCCCTTTTTATAATGGTTAGGGGGTTACAGTTAAAATGTGAATCTATAACAGATAAATCTCATGATTTAATTAGGATTACATAATAGATAAGGATTGATAGTTATAACAGACTCCTATTTGAGTAGGAAACTGAATGGATCTTCCTGAATTATCGATTATGGACAGGTGCTTTGATTTATGAGTTGAGTCTTATTCTCAACGAACTAAGGTGACTATTTTGACCTGTGTTTGACTAGTGACCTTAGCTCGAATTTAGTAACCTGATGTCTTGGTCCAACGACCTTAATCCTGGGTAAGCTGGGCCCTTATTAGTTGAGTCAATCCATTAGGTTTTTACTAGCCCATTTATGCAATTCCATAAATACCCACAACGTTAGCCCCCAACTCTCAGTGCGATCTGTGGACTGGGAGTTGTAGTTTGTTGGTAAAAGCTTATCAACTGTAATCTATTTTGCTATCGTTTTGACTCTTGTCCTTTTGTTTTGTTTGTGCCTACCTATGTCATCATTTTCGCATTTAATGCACGTATTTTTTTTGTAGCTATTAGTGCAGCAATGACAAAGCCTTGCTTTTTGTTGGACTGTTAGATCAAAGGCAGTTGATCAGTCTCTTGATCTCACGGTGAGGCTAATTGAGTTATATGTGGTGAGAATAACCTTTTTTTCCTCCTCACTTTTTGCTTTTGAAAACCTGCGCTTCAGTTTCTTGCTTGCTTTTCAAGCTTTCATCTAGTCATTGCCATTCTTCATTCCTTCTACTTCACCAAGTCTGCAATAGCAGCCCTTTGGTTCGATTTGTTGGAGATCGATCGTGCCCGTCGTACTCTCTGCTAGATTTTATTTCTCTGGACCCATCTCATTTTATTGATTCAATAAGTTTTCTAAACACAATCTCGGTTTTAAGCTTCATCTTTTTGTGAATCTTTTACTTTGTGGGTTTTTGATATCCAGTGGCTTGGTTTGGTAATGTGCGTTTATTAGCCATTAGGAATTTTTTTCCTACTGATCGGCTTTATAGTGTGTTTATTTACATGCTAAACATTATTTGTGGAACTAGCATCTATTTAATAAAATGCATGTAGGTCTTGAGGTTGTAGATTATCAAGTTTAGCCTTTTTTCTGTCTCCCTGGTTTTAGTGACCGGATAGGTTCGTTGGTCGAGCCCCCCATTCTTTCAATAGTCTAGGTTTTAGATGATAAGTGGCATGTATGGTCCATTGCATAGGGTATTCCCTATTAGCTTTAGCCTTTAGTTATAGTCTATTTTTGGCAACCTGATCATTGCTTTTTCTATTGTAGATGGCAGGTCATAGATGTCGAGGTCATTAGATAGGAAGTGCTGAAGATTCTTACTCTCCTGCCTGAAGTAAGGAGTTGATGTGTTTCATAAATCATGTAATCGTGGGGAGTGGTAAGGTCACTGAGAGGTTCGAAGCTCATCTTGACCCTAGTGAGGGCCAGTAGCTCATTGAGAGTCTGAAGTCCCTAGACTGCTCAGTGTTCAAGCACCACCCTTCGATCATTCAACTTGATGAGCTTGGGGGTGTAGTTGAAACATTCTATCTTCCTAAGGGCTACTGCATTATGGCACCTTCCCCTATTGATCGTGCAACTTATCCTCCTCCAGGATTTGTTGCTATCAATACCCACCATCTTATTGCTAGGCTTAGGTTCCTAGTCCATCATTATCTCATAAATTTGTTGAATAAATTGAAACTCTCCCCCTTTCAACTCATATCAAACTCATACACTCAACTCACCTTTGTCGCCCTTTTATACCTTAGGAATAATCTTCCTCTTCCTTTAATAAGGGTTCTTTGCTATCTGTTTAGCATCAAGAGTGTGGGTCAGCATGATGGAATTTACTACATAATAGTTCGTCAGACTGAGTTCAAGAGGATCTTGCTACAAAGTGATGCTAAGGGCAAGTCTAATGTGGGGAACTACAAATCCCACTGGTTCTTTATTTCATGCCCTTTTTTATGTCATCTTTGTAATTTAGGTTTCATCCCTACTCTTGATAAGTAAGTTAGGGATGTGCGAGCTTGTTTAAATTCATGTTTTATTCTCTGGTTTTGATTTCCTGTTTCATTTTACAGATGGAGTTGGCAAGGAGAAATTGACATTAGAGGCTGACTAAGTTCAGGTGCTGGGCCAGTTCGTTGCTGTAGATGTTCTGAAGAATGATCTCCAATTTAATGAAAATCTCCTACATCCACATAAGCTTGCTCTAACTTTGAACATCAAGCTCACCAAGTACATCGAAGCTCGGGGATCTAGAGAGATCAGTCTAGCAAATTTTGAGAAATACAAAAACATGTTGAGACTTAACCTCTAAATGCTACGTTCCTCTCGCTCTGCTCGCTCTGCTGTTGCTACAACTTCATTGGCCTCTACTATTGCTAGAGCCCCTGGTATTGCAAGCGAATCTCCTTCGACCATAACAATAGCATCCCTACAAGCATTAGCTCCCACTTTGCATCCTGAGGTAGTCAAGGAGGTCGCATCCCCATCCAATCCCCTTGACAAAAAACAAAGGGTACACAAGGGAAAGAGGGTTGTTGTCATTGTGGATGAGGTGACACTTGAGGTCGAGGCCGAAGAGTGAACTGCCGCCTTGGCCCAAAAACAAGGGAGCACTTTGTCTTTCTTTGAGATAATGTTGGGTTAATCCTAGGGCCTCGGAATAGGGCCAAGGTGTTGGAGTTGGAGGAATCTGTGGGGGAAGGATTGATGAGTTATGCAGCTTGTCATGTCCAGTTGGTAAGTAAAGTCCTTTCAACTTGGTTCTCTTATCTTTTTGTAATTCTGACTTGATCATTTAATTTTTCAGGGCTTGATAGCAATAATAAAGTTGAAGAAAATGCTTCAAGCTTGGGACGAGGGGAAGAAAAGCCTCAGGAATGACCTAGCTGCGATGACTGCTAAGGCACTATAACTGAAAGAAAAAGCTAGAGACACAAAAGTCGCCAGGAAAGAAGTCAAGGAAGCCTTAGCTCATGAGGTGGCAAATCGTAAAGCTGTCTCATCCAGTCTATATAAAATGGTTGATAAGCTGACTAGAGTGAAAGGTGACCTAGATGTAATGAGCTGAGGCTTCTAAGAGGGAATATGAGGCTGCCAGCAGTGAAGCTGCTCTGGCTAAAGAAGAGGTCACTTGAGCTAAGGCAGAAATCATTGCACTGATTGCGAGAGCTAGAGAAGAGGCGGTGTCTGAGGTCACCACTGGCTTCTTGTTTACTTTGTGGGAAGAGCATCTGGAGATGGATTTTTCCTTCTTTGGTAGAAATGTTCTTGAGTTCATCAAAGGCTTTAAAGAGAATGCGAAGGCTATTTCTCCTGACAGGGGTTCACAGTTAGTAGGTGGAGCTTCTTCAACTTAAGACTTGATTTGAAAAGAGAACAGCTCATAGGTCATGGAGACTACTGATGATCAAACTATGGTTGACCTATCTATCTCACATATAGACCCTCTAGACCAAGGCATAGCTTCCAAAGGTCAATCTTCCTCGTAGGCCACAGTCTGTAGCTTTCTTTGAATATAATTCTAAATCTTTAGACATAAATTCTCTTTGTTGAGGGGAATCTTTTGATGGACTTTTCATAATATTTGTGCTTTATTCTTTATTCGTCCAGATTTCCATAGTTGTTTATTCAGTAGTTTGTAAACGATATGATGTTGGTTAACATGAATGAGTTCTTGCAAACCATGACTTAACGATTATTAGTTAAAATGGATGTCCAATAGGTCAATTGACTAATAACTTTATGAATGTCTAAGTAAGTCGTATCAATATGATGCCGAGTAGTAGGTTGCATAGTAGGTCGTATGCAGTGTTGAATAGTAGGTCGTATGCGGTGCCAAATAGTAAGTCGCATGTAGTGCTGAATAGTATGTCATATACAGTGTCAAAAAGTACGTCACATGCAATGCCGAATAGTAGGTTACATGTGGTGCCAAGTAGTAGGTTGTATAGTGCCAAATAATAGGTCGTATACGATGCCAAAATAGTAGGTCATATGCGGTGCCAAGGAGTGGTTGCATATGGTGCCGAATAGTTGGTCGCATTTAGTGCCAAGTAGTAGGTCACATGCAATCCTAAATAGTAGGTTGCATGTAGTGCCAAGTAGTAGGTCATATGTGATGTCGAATAGTTGGTCACATACAGTGCCAAAAAATAGGTCATATGCAGTGCTGAATAGTAGGTCGCATGCGGTGCCAAGTAATAAGTCATATAAGGTGCCAAATAGTTGGTTGCATATGATGCTAAAAAGTAGGTCACATACGATGCCAAGTTTTTGTAAGTACATCGAGTTGAATGTCTTTTCCAGACTAGAGGGGCGAGTGTTTGCTTCTGGATTAGGAGGGTAATAGCTTGCTTATGGATTAGAAGGGCGATAGCTCACTTCCAGGTTAGAATTAGGAGTAGATAAGTAATATTCAAATTCACAGATCATTTAGGTGGAGATGTCTAGGATCTTGTGGCTTTCCACCAAAAATCTCATTAACCTTCCTCCCTTTTATCCTTAGCTTGACTTCATCATTGTAGTAGTGTTGTGTTGTGTGTTGATCACCTCGCACATATCCAATTTCATTTGGGGTTAGGAATCTAGTGGTGCATGTCCTAGTAGATGTGACCATGTCTAGGTCATTGATCGTGGGTCACCCCAGCACCACATTATATGTTGAGGGACAATCGATAATTAGAAAGTCTATCAAGATGGTTGCTTGGCAACTTGAGTCTCTAAGAGTAATAGGAAGCTTGATCTGCCCTATTAGTAGTGTTGTATCTCCTATAAAGCCATAAAAGGGCTCTAAGGAAGGCTTCAATTAATCTGAGCTTAGACCCATCTGTTCAAAACATCCCTTGTACATAATGTTCATGGAGCTACTTGTATTGATCATAATTCGTCGTACCTTGGAGTTGCCAATCCTAGCTTAGATAACCAGTGTGTTGTTATGGGGAGAATGTGCCCCTCATGTATTCTCATTTGTGAAGGTGATGCTGCCTGAAGCCATGCTTGCTTTCTTGGTGGGACCCTCGGATTCGTTATGTCCCATAACCAGGACATGATTTGCTTCTTATGTGTAGCATTCGTGTGACCTATTTGAAATGCTTGCAACGTTAAGCCCACCATGAATGGTAAATATAGCTCTTACAGAGGGCGCCTCCTCCTGCTCAGGAGTCCATTGGTACTGCTACTATGCTGGTCAATGTTTTGCAAATCACACCACGTAATCCCTTAGGTGACCTCTCTTGATTAGGTCCTCAATCGCATCCTTGAGTGCCTTGCATTCCAAAGTGTGGTGCCTAATTTCATCATGATAAGCACAATATTTATTCTTATTTCTGAACTAGTTAGGAGTCCTTATGAGTTTGGGCTTCCCAAAATGCTCCCTGTCCTTTTCTACTGCAAAGATCCTTTCTAGAGTGTCTGATAAGATGTTGCAGCTGTCATGGTGACCCTTACACTGAGAATGCTCATTCCTAGCCTTTTTTGTGACTTGATTTTAGGGGTCATCATCTTGTCCCTCCTACTGAAATTATCGTTAAGATGCTCTCATTTGAGGGATTCTCTATGTTATTAACCTCATGTTTGAATTGGGTAATGTAGTCTTTCAGTGATTCATTCTTTCATTGAAAAATTGTTGCGAGGTGGCAGGGTAGTGCAAGCTGCCTTCTCAGTGCCTTATACTAGTTGATAAATCTCCTCTAGCATTCTTTCCATCCATCAATGCTATGAGTTTTGAGGATCCTGAACCATGTTTGGGGTATTTCTCCTAGAGTGGCTGGGAAGACACAATACTTCACCAAGGGGTTGATTGTCTGAATATCTATCTATACATTGAGTGCATCCTGGTGGTCATATAGGTCACTATCCCTTTTGTATGGTGGGATAGTGGAAACTTTGAACTTGTGAAGGATAGGCTCTTTCTCAATCTCCCTAGTGAATGGTGTCCTCCCTTTGTAACAATCTCGATAGTCCTATGCTCGAGAGTGTTGCTCCCACTGCTCTACCCTCTAAAATGACTTCTCTACCAGATGGTCCTGAGCCTCAGTCCGACGGTTAGAAGATGGTCGACTCCTCTTTTTGTGATGGGAGTGTCGATCTGAGGTCCTGTGCCTCCTCTGCTCTTGGCTTGATGAGTTTTGATCCGAGACATGTCTCCAATTGGTCTTGTTTGAGCCTTCAATTTGATGTGAGCCCCTGCGACACTGATGATCTTCTTCATTCTCTTCACGAGCTTGATGGACCTCCGACCTTGGTCGTGAGTTAGTAGAGCAAGCTGAATGGTTGTGCTAAAGTACTTATCTGGTTAGTCTCTTGTCCTAAGCTCTTTTCCATGTCTGTTGGAGAGCTTTTTTCTGCACAACGCCCCTAACCTACTCTTGTGAACACTGGGCTTGTGCTTAATTCAATGCCCTAACCACTTTATCCAACTTTTTTATTATTTTCTCCAGTGCTTCATGACACTGATGCCATGTTTGTATTCTATCGATAAAATCAGGTTGGTGTAAGGCCACTAGAGGCATGTCAGCGGTAACACCTGTGGGGGGGATGGTGGAAGTGCTTACTGTGAGAAGGACTAGATCCCTTTATTGTTCCATATAACTATCTAGTTGGCCAACTGCAGCATCTAAACTCTTAGTGGTTCTTCCTCTAACCATTGAAAAGTTAAGGGGAATATAGTTTAAGGCCCTCCTTCTAGCACCAAAATGTTGACGGTTGAATCCTGTTAACTCAAGTCTAGGACCCCAAATTTCAAATTGAACGTAAAAGAGAAAAAGAGAGAGAGGAAGAACAAGGAGACACCAGAAGTTTTTAACATGGTTCGGCTAAAGTCAGTTTGACCCCTACGTCCACGGCTTTTATTACTCTTTGCTAAGTGTTTTACATCTGATGATTGAATGTATTCTGTATAATGATTTCATCCCCTATTATAATGGTTAGGGGGTTATAGTTTAAATATAAATCTATAACAGATAAGTCTCATGACTTTATTAGGATTACATAATAGATAAGGGTTTATGGTTATAACAGACTCCCACTAAATTAGGAAACTGAATAGATCTTCCTGAATTATCGATTGTGGACGCATGCTCTAATCAGCGAGTTGAGCCTTATTCTCAATAACCTAAGGTGGCTATTTTGACCCGTGTTTAACTAGCGAACTTAGCTCGAATTTATCGACCTGATGTCTTAGTCTAACGAACTCAATCCTAGGTAAGCTGGGCCCTTATTAGTTGAGTCTGTTGATTCAGATTTTACCAACCCATTTATACAACTCCAAAAATACCCACAACAGTAAGCAAATTAAGTTGGTTAGCAAATGATATAATAATATTTATATGATTAATATTGATGATAAGCTCATCATTGATTCTAAATGTCTAGGTAGTGTAAAGGATAATTTTTGGCTTTGGCATAAAAGACTTGCTTAAGTATGGATCTTATAGGAAAACTTTCTAAAACTAATTTAGTTGTTTGTTTGCCTAAGTTTAAGTATATCAAAGATAGATTATGTGGTGCATGTTAAAAGGGAAAACAAGTAAAGGCATCTTTCAAGCCTAAAAATGTTATTTCTACATTAAGGCCACTTTAATTACTTGACATGGACCTAATTAATCTGTCAAAAATTAGAAGTCATGATGGAAATTACTACATATTTTTAATTGTTGATGACTACTCAAGGTTTACATGGACATTGTTTCTTGCTCAAAAGAATGATACCTTTCAAGTTTTTCAAAAGCTTGCAAAGTCTATTCAAAATAAGAAAGAAACAACAATTCTAAGAATTTGAAGTGACCATGACTTTACTTGCTTTTGCATTGAGATGGTATTAAGCATAACGTCTCAACTCCTAGAACTTATCAACAAAATGAAGTTGTTGAGAGGAAAAATAGGTATTTGGAAGAAATGGCAAGAACCATAGTTAATGGTAGTACTATCCCTAAGTTCTTTTGGGCAGATGCGATAAACACCGCTTGTTATATCATGCATAGAGCCTTGATAAGAGTCTCTTAAGAAAACACCCAATGAATTGTATAAATGAAAAAAAAAAAAACCAATGTATCACATCTTCAAGTTTTTGGTTGCAAATACTTTGTACTTAACAATGGCAAAGACAAACTTAGAAAATTTGATGCAAAATCCGGTGAAGCATTGTTTATTAGGTACTCTTCTACTAGCAAATCATTTCAAGTTTATAACAAAAGAACTTTGCAAATAGAAGAATCCATTCATGTTACTTTTGACGAATCTACTTCTCACATGCACATAGCTGATGATGATGATCAGTAAGTAGATGCTTGGCTTTCTCAAAGATTTAAATCCACAATAAGAAAAAAAATGATGAGGAAAATGGAAACAAAAAGGACAAAGATGATGAAGAATCTCCTCTCTTGGACATCCCAATTGTAGAATAGATTCGTCAACCATAAAGAACATGGAAGATCATGGAAAGCTAACCCATTTAAAAGTCATTGGTGATGTTTCTCAAAGGATAACACGTATTTCTCTTAGAAATATGTGTCAACATCTAACTTTTATTCCTCAAATTGAACCTAAAAATATTGATTAGGGTATAAATGATGAACATTAGATTTTGGCCATGCAAGGTGAGTTAAGTCAACTTAAAAGAAATAAAGTTTCAGAACTTGTGCTAAGACTCAGTGATCATACAATTATAGGAACTAAATGGATTTTTAGGAGCAAGCTTGCTACAAATGGTGTCATTGTTAGAAACAAATCCTAATTGATTGTAAAAGGTTACAACCAAGAGGAAGACATTGATTTCAATGAAACATATGCACATGTAGCTAGATTAGAAGCTATTAGAATGTTATTAGCATATGCTTGCATGAAAGGCTTTAAGTTTTATCAAATGGTTGTCAAAAGGCTTTCTTGAATAGACTAATTATGGAAGAAGTGTAAGTAAAACAACCTTTGGGTTTTGAAAGTCATTTCTTTCCTAATTATGTCTATAAGCTTAAAAAGGCTCTTTATGGCCTTAAACAAGCTCCAAAAGCTTGGTATGAGTGCTTGAATAAATTTCTTATGAATAATCATTTTTCAAGAAACAAAGTTGGCACCACTTTGTTCAAAAAGCATTAAGGAAATGATATTCTCTTAGTGTAAATGTATATTGATGACATTATTTTTGGTGCTACTAACGAGTCTATATGCAAGGATTTTGCTAAGATCATGCAAGGAGAATTTGAAATGTCCATGATGGGAAAGCTGATTTCTTCTATGGCCTTCAAATCAAGCAATCTAGAGATGGTATATTTGTAAGGCAAACCAAATATACAAAGGAGCTATTCAAAAAGTATAACATGGAATCCTCCTCTTCCATAAAGATCGTCCTCTACCACCAGCCTCTCATTTCTCATTTTTCTGATGGGATGCCTCCCTTTTCACATGAAAGGATTTTTCTTCATTCTTCTTATATGAACTCTTTAATAGCTGCTACTACATGATTAAACTTTGGAGTCAAACTCTGTAACACTTTTGCAACAATAGTTTGATCAAAAACCTATTCCCCATAGAACCTCATTTGATTAACAATTGTAGCTACTCTAGACAAAATAATCTTGCACTAATTCTCCACTTCTCATATGTATAGTTTCCAAATTATGGTGAAAAGATTGAAGCTTCACCGTGATTACCTTTGAGGAGTTATGGAATTCTATTTGCAAAGTTGTCCAAGCTTCCTTAATTGTAGTTGCTAATGCAATTTTTGAAAAAAATTGACACATAAATTGCTTCTTGAATGAAGAATAAAGCTTAAGAGTCTCTCCACTTGTTTTCTTTCAACCTTGCCTCCTGATCGAGATCAAAATACACATGCTCTACTAAGTCCCATAAATCTTGAGACTTGAATAATGTCTTCATTCTAATGCTCTAGAATTCATAGCATTCTCCTTTGAAAATAGGAATTGCTGGTTGAGAAATAGTCTTGACATTGCCATTGGTTACCATGAGTTTTATGCCCAATTACAAACAATTCGGGCTTGAATACCAAAATTGTTGAGAGCAATACTACATGACCAAAAATTGAAAACAGTAACAGGTCAAATATCTCAACTAGAAAGCAGAAAAATCATAAAACAAAAAATCAAATAAATTGGAACTGATTTACCATTGATTTAGTAGAATGGGATTTGTTAGTTTTGGTGAGGCACTTGACCATTTTGAATCAATGTTTAATAGAGGAAGTAGTTTGATGTGATTGAAGTTTGCCATGATGGGGCCATGTGTTTGAACCTAGTAATAGGTTCAATCTCCAACAACCATAGAGGTGGTGGCTAAAGAGTCGGAAGAGGGTGGCAAAGGTTGACACCAAATAACTGTGCATGAAACCTAAGCTTCCTTTTCAAAGGCAAATATTTGAAAAAATGTATGGCATGGGTGGTGTTGAGTATATTTGGATCTAAATGTGTGGGCTCATAAATTCCTATAAGTTCCATACTGATCAAAAGCCATATGTAACAACTATAGCTATAGTTACTACATTGGATCCCAAACCAATGTTGAGTTTGACATAAATTTTATTTGTTATTAGTTACTATTAGTTTCCTATTGTGAATTATTTTCCTATTTAACTTAGATTTTTATGTTAAAGTAGAATTGTGAGTGCTTGTTAATCAAATATTTGGGGTATAAATATTTATATTAGTTAACGGTTTGAGGTATGAGAGAGATAATATTGTGAATACATATGGGAATTATGTGGAAACCTTCATAAAGTTTTTAAAAATATGTATGGATAGTAACTAGGAAGTTGTGAGGTTATAATTAAGAACCATTATATATATTATCCTATAATTTTAATAATATAGTGAATCTATCCTCAGTCATGATTTTTTTCTCTTAAATTAGTTTGAGGTTTTGCCATGTTAAATTATTTATGTAATTATGTTACTTTAATTATTTTAATCACTTGATACTAGTTTATTTATAGCGGAGATATTTTTTCCCAAAAGGTGGTTCTAACATAAATATATCAATAGTGAAGATACCATAGTTGGAGTCGTTTGGTATAACAATGAGACAATTGATTAAACATAATTGATAATTAATAATCGATTACTGATAATCTTTTTTATGTTTGATAACATCATTTAATAATTAGTTATATATAATCTATTTTTGTTTATATGATATATAGAAAAAATTACTTTTTAAATTACTAAAAAGTGCATCAAAGAAAGAGACAATAATAAATGTTATTGTCCTTATTGCTGAGATAAGGGCAATTATGACAAAATAAAAAAAAATGGATAATATGGGCACAAATCTAAATATCTCTCTTTTTATAATATTAATTAAAATAAAAGCTACTCAAAATAATTTTTTTATTTAATCAAACTTACTGTTTATAATTGATTATTGAAATATTTTAAAAGTGCAATTAAACATCTCTCAAAATTATTATAATCAATTATTTGACATATAATTTATTATTAATGATTTTAATCATTTTAACAAATTTAAAGTAATTTTTTATTTAATCAAATTGATTATCTATAATTGATTATTAAAGAATTCTAAGAATACAACTAACATCTGTAAAAAGTACTCTTGTCAATTATTTGGATATGAGCCGCCATGAAGAAAAAGAAAATGGAATGGAGAATTTTCGATCTATTTTTCATTCAAAGCCCTAACCATTACATATTACATCATTTTCTCTTTCACAAAGGGGCTAAATTCTTATCTACAATGCCATTATTGTTTTTAATTGATAAATTTTCTTAAAAGATAGGTCAACAGTCTTACAAAAAGTTTACCCTCACGCTAATTTTTCTATGTTTGTTTCGGTGTCATCTTTAGAATTAATGTCCATTAGCTGTAATTAATACAAGGGATATAAATTTGACGTGGAAGTATCACCACTTAACATGTGTATATATACTCGTAAATTTGTTATTGAATCAACTGGTTTACTATGTTTCTAAGAATTCCACAAATTAACTATTTGGAAATGAGCCCCCGTGAAGAAGAAACAAATGGAATGGAGAATTATCGTTCTATTTTTCATCCAAAACCCCTAACCATTACATCATTTTTCTCTTTCACAAAGGGTCTAAATTCTTATCTACAATACTATTATTATTTTTAATTGATAATTTTTCTTAAAAGATGGGTCAACGGTCTTACAACAGGTTTACCCTCACTAACTTTTCTGCGTTTGTTTTTGTGTCATCTTTAGAATTAATATCCATTAACTGTAATTAATACAAGGGATATAAATTGGACGTGGGAGTAGCACTACTTAACATGTATATATACTGGTAAATTCATTATTGAATCAACTAGTTTACTATAGTTCTAAGAATTCCACAATAACAAATTGAGTGAGAATTGTTTATTTTACCTGAAACAAATTATCAAGAACACATTTCTGTCTTCTGATCGTTTGGGAAACAAATTTCCATTTCTCCTTGAAAGGGGCAAAATAAAAAGACAAAAAATAGGTTTGGGTAGGTGGGTCATAATACTTCTTGTGATCAATCAAAGTTCCAAAAGCTTTCTGTTTCATTTTTTATCA
>JANHAO010011195.1:0-17326 GCA_026873985.1 Saraca asoca | reverse complement strand
TTACAAATTTTACTCAAATTATGGAAGATGACTTATTTTTAATGTGGATTATAAAAAATCAAATTGATTTCAATTTTCCTTATTTCATTTTGAAATATTTGAGTAACTGTTCAAGAAGAATAAATATCGGATATCTTCCATATAGAATGATTTTGACTCCATTTTTCACAAAAGCAAAAATAAGGCTTTCAAATGAATATTTGGCTTCACGTGCAAATGCAATGACAATGATCACTGCTTCACATCTTCACAAGATGGCCTTTATATAAGATAGTCAAGGAAAATGAATCAATAAAACACTTCTGTCCACCTAACCCTCTGGTCAAACTTCAATACAAAAAGCAATCAACACAGAAGTTAAAGCTAAACTATCTACATTGATTGAATGCATGCACAAACACATGACAGATTAAACTAATAAGATAACAGAGAGTCAAGATGCATGGTTCAATGTAATGGAGGAAAGGATGTCTTTGTTAGAAGAAAAAGTTAATAAAATTGAAAAAAAGTTGAATAAAAGACACAATCTACTTAATGATCAAGTTGAAGAAATCAAGCTAAGACTTCAACAGCAAGATGAAGATGTTGAGATGCAGAAACTTAATGAAATCCCTCCTGAGTAGTTTATTTTGTTTTTGAATTTTATTCACATAAACCCAGCTGTCCCTTTTGTTATTTTTGTTACTTCTACTGTTATGATGCATCTTGGATACTTTAATATTTTCTGGATATTATGATATCTGCTAAATATTTTGATTTATTTGTAAATATTCTGATATTGCTGGATATTCTGATATTTTGAGTATATTTTTTTACTGTGATATTTCTGAATGTTTGTTTGATATCTTATGATAATAGATGCTTTGATGATTAAATTTTGATTAATACTCACTATTTTTTTTCTTATTTTGGTACTCTATTGTTACTTTTTGATGTGCCAAAAAGGGGAGAAATATAGAATTTTTGAAAAGTTAAATTCCCTAAATTTTAGATTTTATTATGAAATATCATCTTCACTCAAATAGGGGGAGCTTTTAACAATTTTGAGAAAAATTCTTTTGGAATTTTTAACAATTTTGAGAAAATTTCTTTTTGAGATTTTAACAACTTTTGAGAAAATTTCTTAAAGAAAAAGTTTTAATATGTTAGACAAAATTTTCTTCACTTTGAAACCAATCTAAAATTGTTCATTAACATCAAAAAAAGGGGAGATTGTTAGACTTATTAGTCTAAGTCATTCACACTTCTCAGTTTTAATGTTGAAAAGTAATTTTTTAATCATTTTTATCTGATATATCTTTATCATATTTTACTACTTATTCTTTTGTTTTTGGGTTTTAAAGATAGATAACTTTGGTACAAGAGAATCAAGACTAGTTTTTAGCATTTATTTTCTATTTTATTTTTATAGGATCTCTTGTAAATAAACTTAATTGATATTTGATCCAAATATTTTTCAACTAGACAATGAGGTAGAAAAATTAGTTCAAGAAAAATAAGATTTTATAAAATAGTTTTTTATATCATGAATCTATGTCAATGTGTACATCGATGCATTGAAGAACTTGTGAAAAGTTCATATAGAAATCGAAGTCACATTGATGTATAAAGAATAAATAGGTTTACCGAAAGTTAGGAAAAATAGCTACTTTGATGCAGTAATTGATGCAAAGACTATGTATAATACACTACACATCGATCACCATATCGATGAGTTAGTAAATAACAAACTGTAATCAATGCTACTTCGATGCGACAATTGAAATTCAGTTATTCTGTTACAGATGGTTACAGTATTTATTCAAGCCTAACTACCTTTCATATATAAACATTTTCACATAGCTTTTCTTCACAATTACAATACAAAATCTTCCTGAGAAAACACCAACACGATTTTCTCTCTGCCTCATCTAAATTCCAAGTTTTTTACAAGTTTCTGGATCAAAAGTCACTTGAGTTTATCATTAGATAGTTTGAGATTTTCATCTCAAACACTGGTATTGTATTACCTTTTTCTTTTCTATTATTGTGTCTTTGTTTTTAAAATTTCTAAGGATTTAGAAATCTTGTATAGGTTAGCAAGAACCTATTAATCTTGTGTTTTTCTTTAGGTTTAGAAGAACCTATCCCCAATTCTTCTAGGTTAGCAAGAAGCCTGTTAATTTCTTGGTGTTTGTTGTAAAGACTGGCATTTCAGGAGCCTGTCAATTCTAATAGTTTTTGTTTCAATTTAAGAAGTCTTTCAGTTAAAAAAGATCAAGTGGAGTATACTTGAATTGTGGTTTCAATTCAAGTTGAATCACTTTAAAAATCTGTATCTTAATTTTTCCTTCTATATCTAAACTTTACTGCTCCTATTATTAATTTTTAACATCTGCCAATTTCATATTACTGGTCATTAATCCTTTGCATATCTCATTAAAAGAAAAGATTTAAATAAAATAAAGGCATATACATATTCTCCAATGAAAAAAGGGCAAGATACACTTAATTTTGCTTAGTTAGCTTTCGCAATATATTCTTTTACCCACTATCAAGGGACCACACACAGAGGAATTGTTACATTAGTGAATAAAAAGTACAAATAAAAAAACTGTTAATGCAACAAGATTTCAAATAAAATCTATATTTACCTTTCTTTTTATATTGGAAGTGGAGCCACTAGTTTGACTATTTTGAGCTCGTAATGTTTTAGTAGCTCCAGATCCAGCAACAACATTTCCTCCATTTCCTCTAAATGTAGCAATAGCCTCACAACCTTCATTTCTTCTAGGAGCAACAGCCTCGAAGCCTACATTCCTTGTAGATGCAATAGGCTTCTGAGAACCACCATTCCCTCTAGATGTAGTAGCAATATGGTCTTTGGTAAATGGTCCCTTACAACTTCTCTTGTTATGCCCTTTCATCTTAAACTTGCTACAAGTAGTAATCAACCTCCTTTTAAGCATACCATCTCTATTATGATTGATTTCTTTCTCTACAGGATCCTTTCTTCTTTGCTTTTTTGGTCTCCTTGTTAGCCTCTTGATGTTTAGGGGTTGAATCGATTCCATTCTAATATTTGGCCACCAAGTAGTACCATTCATTGGCTGAATCAAAGGCTCATATGTTTTAGCGAAGGTATTTAATCTTAAATACTCATGCATATAGTTTCTAGTCTTTTATTTCTCCATCCTAGTGCCGCATTTGCCTAAACACCAGTCAAATCCTATTGTTTGTAGCTGCATGCACTCTCTTTTAAATTTATTATGTATTTTTGCAATTTATATTCTACCTTGAATTTTGACTTATTTGGATCTCCCATCCATGTTAGAACCATTTCCCACTTTCCTTCTTTGCAGTCTCTAATTTGTCATGAATTTTGGGGCATAGCAAACCCTTACTCCTTGATATTAGTGCTTTTTGGTCTTTCATTTTACCAATAATGACAACCTAATTTCTTCTAGCATTGCAATTATTAGCTTACTTCTATGCTTGACTATCTTGCTATTAAATTGCTTACACATGTTGTTTGTGATGATTTGGCTCTTTGTAACTGTACAAAATACAGCTTTTGTCCTCACTTTTGAGTTAAACTTGGCCAAATGTTCCGAAGCCTTATCATTGAATTCTTTCAACTTCTACATTCTAGCATTAAAGTCCACCAAAGTTGTTGCCTTGGCACAACCAAGCATGTGATATTTGAGCTCTACACCATTGAACTTCTTAGCAAAGTTTTATATACATATGCCTTACACAAAATCTATATTTTTAATCCTGGAAACATCTTAGCAATTGCAGGAATTAGACCATGAAAAAAATTAGATAACAATTAGCATAAGGTAGATGATGAATCAAATTAGATAAATAAGTTATTGATATACATACACATTATCCTTTTCTAATCATTCATGAAACTAAATTTATTGTCTAAAAGTGACTCTAAATCATCTATAAGTCTAGTTAGGAACCATGTCCAAGTCTTTTTAGTTTCTAAATCAAGTACTGTTATGGCAATAAGATAGAAACCATTGTTTCCATCTTGACCGATAGTAACTAGTAGCACTCCACCATAGTAACCTTTTAGGTGGCATCCATCAAGGCCAATCATTGGCCTGTACCCAGCTACAAATCCATGTTTCAATGCATCCAAACATATATAAATCCTATTAAATTTTAAGGCCACTTCTAGGCTTGGCCTGTCAACACCTAGCTGAATGCTGGTGCCACTATTTGAACTCCTCAACTCATTACGATAGTTCCAAATCTTAGCATATTAGTTCCTTTCATCCTCATCCATGATGCTTCTTGCTATTTCCAATGCTCTGTGAGCCTTAGTAGTAGTGATTATCAAAGTGTACTCCTATCTACAATAATTCAATATATCCTTGAGTGTTGGGTTAGAATTTATTCTTAGAAAAGACACAAGCTTTTCTCCTATCTATTTGGAGCTAGCTTGCTTCACCTTGGTTGTCCACAACATGTGTGCTCAATACAACATTTTTCCACTTGGAATAATTATGTATCTTTACCCCAAGAATAGAAAACAATAAAAGGACAAGATTCCATACATTTAGCTCTACACCTTACAAGATCATTCTTTGCTAAGTACACAAGCTTCCCTTCATTTACAGCATAATCTTTTATAGCATATTTGAATATGTTCAAATTAAGGAAGACTTGATCAATCTCAAAGTGAACATTTCCATAAGTAGCTTTCTTATTGAATTCAGGCTAGGCAATTTTCATCTTAGCTTTCTTTCTCTTTTTTCCACTATCCTGGTCATTATCATCACTAGATGATTCATCCAAACTATAGAGTTCTTTAGACTTGTAATGGAATTCATTTTCTTAAACTTCATTCCCAACTTCAACTATAAAATCATTTTCAATTTCAGCATTTCGAACTACAACTTGAGGCTTACCAATACTAGCCAAAGAAAATTCTGCACTTGTACCCATAGTAGCACTATCACTAACCTTCCTCTTTTGTTTCTTAGCAAGCTTCTTATTCCCTACACTGTCATCAACTTCTACTTCAATATATATGTCAAATAGTTCATCACCATCAATATCAAATAGTTCATCTTCACCACTATCATAATTTTTTGAAGACTCATCAATGTCATTAGCCTCCTCTATAAACCCTAATTGCTCTCTAGTAAAATAGTCATAGTATATACCCTTTCCACCAATTTCATTTGAACTCCCAGTACAATTTTCTATCACTTCAACATATATATTATTATCCCAATCCACATTACCCACCAAAGTTGCATAATCTTCCTCCACTGTTACATTAACCCCTTCACCAAAATGTACAAGCACCTTAGTACACCCTCCAATATTCCCCACATTGTGAATGTTCATTTTGAATTTGTTGCTCATGTAACCAAAAAATAAATATGCATTTTAGTAATAAAAATACCTACATTTAAATAGCTAAATCATAAGAATAAATAATTAATAACCCATAACTACAATAAAAAATTAGTAACTACATTGAAATAGTAAAAATTTTACCTTTGTCTCAGTTAAGATTTAAGACTAATCTACAAGACTATGAGTGAATATGTACACAAATAGTTTTGTAAAATTAATTAACAAAACTCCACATTTCAAGCAACGTGTATAGTAACTTCTGCATATATAAGTTAAATTATATAAAGCCTATTATATAGCAATGTGTGTGTAATAATAAGCTTTTACATAGGCCAAGATTATATAGGCTTTTATATAGCAATGTGTATAGCGGCCTGTTCTAGTAACTATTGATATATTGGCATATAATTATTTCCTTCAAGTTCAATTCCAAATTTTCTTTTCTCATCATACAAGTTCTTCTAACTATTCTGGTTGGTCAATTATTATTAATCTTCTGGTAACTATTAACTTGTTAACCTATGATTAAACTATGTAGCTGTTGGTACTTGGTAAGGTTACTCTAAGCCCTTAATAGCCTATATAATCTTGTCACAAATTCTATCTACTTGTTTATGATTTATTGTTCAATACATCTAAACTCAAAATTTCTTTAGTTTTCCTCTTGCAAAAGTTGATTTCCCCTTGAAGCAGCAATTAAAAAATGTTTGGAATGTTCATTGATCCATAAAGAGAACACACTCTATTGTTAGGTCTATACACTCCCATCTCATTGGTTTTCCACTTCAGACAACTTTTTTTTTTTCTAAAAATACAATGGCAAATAGAGAAACAACAAACGAGAAAATATAAAAAAATATGAATATACATCACAATAAAGACTATTTAAACAATAAAAGACACTAGAAGCTTGAAAGTAAATCCAACAATTAAAAATTCAAGCCATATCTCTTTGGCAAACTGATATAATAAGAAGAAGGAAATCAGAATGTTTACCAAACATGGACTTCAAGTGTATTAAGGAGCATAAAAATTTATAACCAAAATTGGATGCCTAACCACGAACAAAACCTCAAAAAATTGAACTTCAATGTCAAAAAATAATGAAATGTGGAGGCATACCTTAATCAAACCAAATGCAAGCATCAATTACCCTTCAGCCTCCTTCAAATGAAAAATCACATTCGAATAAATTTGCTATTAGCCTAAATTTCATATCTTGAATCTATTCTTTACTAAAACTTGAGTGAATAGTATCGTTTCACAGATTCAAAGCCTGCCAATTATTCGTGCTTAAAACACAATGTCCAACTAAGCAAATTGTGTTGTCAAGTTGGCTTTTAACATCATAAATCGGCATTTCATAATGTCAGATAGGCGGAAGGACAATATTGGATTAATTGCATTCTCTCAAGAATGAAATTGAGAATACTTATTTGTGGATGATGAAATTGAAAAAAAAATATATCAATGGAATTGAGAACACTTATTTGTGGAGGATGTAATTGAAAAAAAAAAATACATCTGTCAAGGATGAAAATATAGTTTAAGTCTATTATACACAATAAAAGTGTGTTCAATGAGGGATTTCTAATGTTATTCTAATGTCCTTTTTTGACCACACATATGAGAATTGGACAAAACAAGAATCACAGGTAGACATCATCTTACAATTAATAACCTTAGAAAAGTCAAATGTAGTCTTGCTTGTTTGAAGATCCCTTGCAGGCTTTAAATACTGCCAACCAATGATAGCACATTTTGGTTTAGCTTGCATATATCTGTCTAGGCTTTGGAGAAAACAAGAAAACAAAGACAATCAAATTTATTGTCGATAATAATAAGAAACTAACCTAATATTGTCAAATTTTAACATGTTAATGATTCTATTATTCTAATATATATGTATATATATATTCTTCTAACCATTTTATCACATTTTTTCTGATTTAGTGGTTTTATTATGTTAGTGTTAACTTGCATGATCCATATCCAAAAACTTTAATAAGTGGGAGCAATTATTTAAAGACTTTTTTACTATAGTGTGGTGTGACAAAATACTACATTAGATGCAACATAGTTGCCTAGAGTAATTCAGACTTTTAACATATTGATAAACAATGACAAATATGGAAATTGTAGCTTTTAGTAAATTATATACAATAAAGATTTGTTTGCTATTATGATTACTTTTAGCTTATCTAATCTTCTCATATTTTGCCCAGTAGGTCAAATCCATTTGAGATTTCTCTCTTACTTATGGTTAGCATGTAGGCATTTTTTGTTATATTTGATATACTTTTATTATATTTTCTTAAATTATTTATATGTGGTCTCTCTTTCTAGGCAATAGAAATGGACAAGAGTTGGATGCATCTTACAAATAGAGCTTACCCAAAATATATTAAGGGAATGGATGCTTTCCTTGAGTTTGCTTGTAGTCAACCAGGAGACAACAATAGAATCTAAGGTCCATGCAATAAATGTAGAAATATGTACTACAAGTACAAACCTAAAATAAGACATCATTTATTAAGTAATGGATTTTTGAAAACTTACGACAAAATTTAGGATAACCATGGGGAAGTTTCCAACATAACTTCATAATCTAGTAACCCAAATTAAGATAGTGCTTCAAGAGAAAAATATAATTTCAAAGAGGGTGACATTATTGGAATGGTTCATGATGCATTTGGTTTTATAAATATGGATGCCATGGGGAATAATCAAGATAACACTAAAGAACCAAATGTACATGCAAGGAATTTTTTCAATTTATTGAAACATGCAAATGCAAATCTTCATCCTAATTGTGGGAAGATATCAAAATTATCCTTCATAGTGAGGTTAGTCTATCTAAAATGTCTTAATCATTGGAGTGATACTTCCATGGATATATTATTGAATTTCTTTAAGGAAGTACTTCCTAATGGAGCCTTGGTTCCTAAATTATACTATGAAGCTAGAAAAAAATTTAAAACTTAGGTCTTGATTATACAAAGATTGATACTTGCAAAAATGATTGCATTTTATATTGGAAGGAGCATGACAATGCACAATCATGTCCTAAATGTAAATTGTCTCAATAGAAATCACATGGACCCAATCAAAAGAAAATACCACATAAAATATTACGGTATTTCTGGATAAAATCCCATCTTCAAAGGTTGTATATGGAAAAAAAATACCATTAAAGAAATGAAGTGGCACAAGGAGAAATGAATTGATGATAATGTCTTAAGACATCCTACTTACTCAATAGCTTGGAAATCTTTTAATGAGAAATATATGACCTTTTCTTCTAATCCTAGTAATGTTAGGTTAGGATTAGCAAATGATGGATTTCAACCTTATAGAAATATGAGCTTTTCTCATTAGTATTTGGTTGGTGGTTCTCATACCCTATAATTTACCCTTACGATTATGCAAGAAACGGCCATATTTTATGCTGGCACTTCTAATTCTGGGACCCAAATTCCTAGAAAAAGAAATTGATGTTTATTTACAATCATTGATTAAAGAGTTGGATGAATTATGGGAGTTTGGGGTAGAGACTTATAATGCTAACAAACAACTAATTATATGATGCATGCTCCTATTTTGTGGACAATCAATGATTTTATTACATATGGGAACTTATCTAGTTGGGCAACTAAAGGTAAGCTAGCATGTCCTATTTGTAACAAAGATACATCTCCCCTTTCTTTATGAAGTAACAAATGCTATATGGATCATCATCACTTCTTAAATATGACTCATCCATAGCATAAAAATAAAAGGGCATTATGGAAAAGTAGAAAATAAAACTACACACAAGATATTAACAGTGATCAAGTACTAGAACAATTGAAAAGTTTGGGAAACATTACATTTAGAAAAGGTCAAAAAAGAAAGTGTGACAATTTTGATGTTATTTACAATTGGAGGAAGAAAAGCATTTCTTCCAATTACCTGATTGGAGAAACCTTATATTGAGGCACAATCTTGATGTCATGCACATAAAAAGAAATGTCTCAAATAATGTGTTAGGAACAATGATGAATATGACAAGAAAGATAAAAGATACATTGAAAAGTGAATATGATTTGTTAGATCTAAATATGGCAAAGTTTGCATCCTTTTGAAAATGAAAACAATGTGTTGATACTAGCTATAATTTATGCTTTATCCAAATAAGAAAATTTGAAATTATGTAACTTCTTTGCCAACTTAAAGGTTCCGGATGCTTTCTCCTCAAAAATTTCACAATATGTTAACAGGAATAAAAAAAAATCTCTGAACTAAAGTATCATGATCATCATATCTTGTTACAACATATTCTCCCTATTACTCTACAAGGATTATTGCCTAAGGATGTATATGGTCCTATAATAGAGTTAAGTCAATTTTTTTAAAAATTTGTGCTCCAAATGTTTGACAATTGAAGAGTTAGATCATCTTGAGGAGCAAATTGTACTGACTTTATGCAAATTAGAGACTATATTTCCACCAGCCTTTTTTGATATCATGATCCATTTGCTAGTACACTTGGCATGGGAAGCACAAGTTGTTGGACCTGTCCATTATAGATGAATATATCCTATTGAAAGTATTCCTTTTAAATTTAGATCAAATTAGAAAATTTCACATGACATGAAAATGGTCATTTCATTAACTAATTTATTTTGTGTTCACAGGTATTTATGGAAACTAAAATCTTATGTTCTCAATAAGGATCATCTAGAAGGTTCAACAACAGAAGGTTATCTTGTAGACAGGTGAGTTAAATTTTGTTCAAGATACTTAAGAAACATTCTAACCAAGTTTAATAAAACTCCACAAAATGATGATGGAGATGTGACACACAGTGGTATATCAATTTTAAGAAAAGATGGGAAAGTAAAGGGAGTTTATAAATCAATCAGCCTTACAAATGATAAGTTTGATCAAACTTGTATGTATGTGTTTCAAAAATGTGATGAGTTTTGACCATTCATTAAGTAAGTCTAAGCTCATTCCCTTGCATGAGAGAAAATTCTCTATGAAAAATTTTACATCATGTTTCACATAGAATTTGATTGCAAGGAATACAAAAGATAGATTAAGAGAAATACTTTAAGAAATGCCTTAAAAAGGCATAACAAGAGTTTCATAGCTGGTTATAGGCATCATTTTGAAAACTCTTGAATTATTTCATTTTATTGTGTCTCTTATTGATTTAGCTATTTTCATTTGTTCATTAGATTTCAAAGTTACATGGGGAAGGGCTTGCAAATGAGGACTTCTTGAACTTAGCAATAAGTCCATTAAAAGTGGCACACCATTATGCAACATATATAGTTAATAGATTTAGGTTTCGTACAAAAAACCACACTCTGCAAAGGAAAAGCCAAAATAGTGGAGTTCTTATGAAGGGAGATGATATAAATTCTGAGAAAGAGTACTATGATATTATAGAAGACATTTTTGAGTTATCTTATGTGGGAAACAACAAAATATACCTCTTCAAGTGTCATTGGTGGGATATAGCTCATTTGGGAAAAGATATAAAATTGACAATTTTGGATTCACAAGTTTGAATGCTAATGCTTATTTGAACACCAATGAGCCATTTGTGTTAGAATCTCAAGCAAAACAAGTGTTTTATGTATAAGACATTGTGGATAAAAATTAGTTAGCTGTTGTAGACAAATCCCCGTGATCTCTATAATATGCCCCATGGAAAGGATGACAATACCATTGATGGTAATATAATAGCTAATGAAGAATACCAACAATTGGATGTAGAAAATGAACAATACAATATAGCCAATGAGAATGACATTATAGTGATATTACATAGGGATGATGTCCAACCAGGAAGCATTAGTGCTAGAAGGCAACAAAGAAATGCTACTAAAGATAATTTTATTAATGTCAATAACATAAATGATGAGGATTTTATAAATAACAAAGACTTGTTTGAGGAAGATATGATATTTGAAGAGATGTTTTCCACTAACTAAATGTTCATATACTAATTTGGTTGACATTATCATAGTATTTTAATTCAAATTTGTGCTTTTGTTCCTTTTAAAATTTTAAATATAGTGTTAATTTTTATTGCAATTGTTATATTATTTTAGCATCCAATTTATATATAATGATAAAATGATTTTATGATTTTGTAAGATATAGCTAGGTTAGGACACGGAAGAGGTAAAGGTAAAGGAATAGTTACGAGTTTTCATGCAACAAAAACTACAATAAAAGGAAATGATGAAGTCATATCTCATTTGCAATTATCTCATCAAAATGTTCAACCAATTGAAGGAGAACAAGTTACAAATCTACACCAATCAAGATCAACTACTAGGTATTAAAATGTCTTGATCACTGTTGATCTTCAAACTAATTTTGAGAATCACATTCTTTGTTTACTCTTTGCCTTCTATACAGGATGACAGTTTTGAGATTGCTACTTTTTTACATGCATTTTTCCTTGTGCTCATATCTACCTCTCATGATACACTCTAGAGCAACATAACCTTGTGTTCCCATAACTTAAGTTGATACATAGGTGTCATCTCCTTCGGGACCATCTTTTGCTAACTCAAAATCAAAAAGTTTTGCATTATAATCCTGAAAATAATAAATCAAAATAGTGTGAGTTTAAATCAATGAAGGTGATTTTAATGTAGAGAGAAACACATGACTTAGCCTGCATAATGTTATAAAACAACCTCGCAATTTAAAAGGGGACTTGTATATGTTGAAGGCTAAAGTTTGGATACTTTGGAAGAATCAAACTCAGCTCCAATAACAATAGGAAAGCCACTACCACCATTGAACCACTTAACTCGTCTATTCTAATTTTTCCATATTTTGTGTTTATTAAACCTCTCCTGCGTTTGAATTTCACCACCCTGCCACCTATTTTGAAGGTTGATTTTATTAAAAAAAATTAACAACATATTTTTTGATATATACATATTTAATACATTTTTAACCAATTTGATGACTTCTCTGGACTGATGACTGACCGTTTATTTTAAACTATTAGTTTTTTAATATAAACTAAATGGTTAAAAAATAAAATACTATTAAAAATTAGTTGTAAGGGATAATATGAATAGTTATTTATGCAAATAGCTCTAGTTTAAAATTAGAATCATTACATAGCAATATAATTATGTGTAGTGTGTTCTTGTGAACTATTTTCAATTTTCATAGAAATATAATTTGTTAAGCTTTGCATTGAGCAAACTATTTTGTACAGTGCATGTGACAGGAGCTCTTTCATTTAAGCAGTAATAACTTTTTCTCTTTTAAGCAACTTAAAGACTAAAGGAACAAACATGGTTGAAGATGTTTAGTAATATGTATTAATGGTTGAAATTGATGTTTTTATGTATATTTTGGTTTGAATGTTAAAAAAAGCATAGGTAGTAATCTCCTTAGCTTTCGGGAGTTGGTTGTGACAGGCTTGTTTGAACATAAGTTTTTAATATACTTTATTTAGTTTTTTTTCTAATCAATCATATCCACTTGACAACTTCTTCTAACTTGGTTAAAAGTAAAAAGGGCAAATAAAAATGCATCAAAGTAAACATGAAAACCAGGAAAGGAAAAATTGAAATTGATATTCTGGATGATATTCTTAGAGCTCCGGATCAAAACGCTAGAGACATAGCCAACTATTATGGATGGATTGTTCTGATGCATGGTGTCCTTGTTATGTTTCAAGCACGCATGGCGTCCATGCTACCCTCTTTTTCACAGGTTAATGCTTTTTTTTTACTAGAGTAAATAGCAGAATGACATGCCAATTTGCAATGGGCCATGCTATGTTGTTTTGGGTAAAATTCTAAATAAGAGTTTGTAGTAGAATGACATCCCAAGAACAAATGGCCATATAATTTTCATTATATATATTCAAATAGTAGCCTAAAAAACTTAGACTCGCCTTAAAGGAGGAGTTGAAATTTAAAGAGAGCTTCAAAGATTAGGTGGAACCATCTAGAATGTTTAGTAAGATATAAGAATGTCATTATCATATTAACTAGATAATCAGGATCACAACAGAAAATTTCAATGCTAGGGACAAAATGCTCAGCACATCTACCAACTTTAATAATCATGTAAGATGGTAGTATTGAGTTTCCTTAATCACCCAAGTTCATCATTTATATATATGTATATTAGTCTTAATTTGTAGGACAAGGTAATTCACATCCAAGAGGGGGTGAATCAGGTATTCTCAAATTTTTTGAAATTTTTAACATTCTTTTTGAAAATCTCTTATTTTCAAAAACCCATGGGATTGTTTTAATTTAAAAAACCCAAGATAGTTGGATTAAGATTTTTCACACAAAAAATAATAAGTCAAAGCACTTATGCAGAGCAACTCAATTAACTATATAATGTAAGGCATTAATGAGCACATTTAAATATAGAAATTACTTCTTCAATGTGAACTAGCTTAATGGTAAAAAAATAGACAATGAAGATCAAAATGCTCCACATATTTCATAGTGAAAACAAAGCAAGGCAAAACCTCAACTAACAACAAGAGCAATAGTAGATAACACAAAATAAGTTGCTGAAAAATAAAAAAGAGTAGGGATAAAGAGATTTAAACTCAAGATTTATAGTGGTTCCCCTTGAAAAATACTTTTCAAGGTGTACATACACTTCCAAGCTCTCAATCAAGCTTGAATCCACTAAAATTTAGTAATCCCTCTAAGTTTGGATAGGCATAAAGAAAAACTTTTATAAATCATTGCTCACCTATAATTAAAAATCCTTTTTGAGAAACTCAACCACTCATTAAAAAGGAGAAAACAAAAAGCTTAACCACTTTTTAAACCCAAGTAAGGCTAACCCAATAGTTTTTGAAAGATTTTACAAAAACACTAAAGAATTTTGCAAGTTTGGATTACAAATTAAAGCCTAATAAATATGGAATCAATTAAATCCAGCTCATATTAAAAATATAGATAAAGAGATGAAGCACAAATGAAAAGGGAATGTTTGCCTTTCAAGATTTTTTGTTTTGCTACAAAGAATATGTGTGAAATAAGTATTTATAATAGATGAAATCACACTTTAAAAAACTAACTATTATGTGCAATTCTATTCCTGTAATCATGATCATGAGCATGATTATGGGTTTAAAATTTGAAAATCGAGTAGACTCATAATCAGAATCATAGGGTTCAAAATTGAAGCACTTGATTCAAATCGTTGAAATATAGTACAAAGTGTGATTCTGCTTCGAGAAAGTTAGATTTGAACATGATTAAAATTGAAAATAGGGTTATGAAGAATTCAATTCAAATCACTCAAAAATAGTAGAAAATTTGATTCAGATTACAAGGCTGAATGCTTACCCTGTTCCTGTAAACACGATCGTGAAAACAGTGTAAAATGTCCTTATTCAAATCATAAGGTCTAAAGATGAAGAATAAACTTTTTCAAATGTATTTCAAACTAATTTATTTCATTTTAACCTTCATAAACCAATCCAAAAATATGATTTCAGATTGAATAAGTATGATAAAATATTTAAAAACAAGTTGGAATGTTTTTGGTAAAATATTTCAAATGTAAAAAAATATTTCCAAGGTTAAACCAATTGATAAATCATGTAAGAACATATTAAAATGTTTTTCTTTGATAAAAAATCTTGAGGCAAACTTTCAAAGGTAATTTCAAAATAAATAAACTAAATTTCAAATATTCCAATACCTTTATATTTTATTTAAAGCTAAGCCTAAACAAGAAAAGCTAATACTTGACTCCAATGCTCACTCTTTTCTTTTTGGACAATCCTATAACATAAACATAAACTTTGCAAATTATATCATTAATCCAGTCTAATTTATTATAATGCATGATTCAAATATATAACTTAAATAAGTTAGCACAAGAGCATGCATTGCAAACTTATCATATATTTTTAAAAAAATCATAGCATAGTATTCCAATTTACACTTGTAAATGATATAACATTAAGCACAGTGAACATTGAAATAGGACATAGACATGCATTGCAATATATTTATCATTTACTATTTGTCATTTGTCATCATCAAAACTAAACATTTAAAGCATTGGGACTAACATAATTTAAATTTTAATTCCCTTTTTTTCTTAGCTATCAATTTTCATGATAAGAGTACTTGTGTAAAAGTTTCAATTCTCAATATAAATATATTTTCTTTTAGAAAAACTAAAAATTCCCAAACCTAAAGAAAATAAAGTAATATATAAGCACATTATTGTTTAATTAGTTAGAAGTATTTTTTTTAATGGCAAAAATGACAAAAAACATAGTGCAAGTAATCCTTTTATTTTATTATTATTTTTTATAATACAAAAGAAAACTAAGATTCATTAAATAGTGAAGAATTCAAAAACAAAATTTATGAAAATCAAATTTTCAAACATGACCATCATACATATCATTGGTATAAAATATTTCCTAATTTCTTGTCCTATTTTTTTTCTTTTCATACATCGCCATGTTAATTTTTGTCATTGGTTCTTACATGCAGGTTGGTTAGGAAAGTATTGCAAGTACTACCACACCCCATCTCTCAAGTTAATCTACTAGCAATATTTGCTTCAAACTTTGGCTTTTGGACTTCTTCAAATTTGATAACTCATTATCTATCTTATGTACTTAATAATTGATATTTTATTTTGTATTATTGAAGAATGTGAAGACTTATAAGTTTAGGGCTTTGTTCCTGTGAATTGGATACAACTGGTACCAACTTTGGACACAAGTTTTATTTTAATGATTATTGTCTAAAATTTTGTTAGTTATATATATATTTTTTTTACCACATACAATGATATGTCAAAAATATTGTAAATAGTGCATAATTAAAAATAAAAATAAAAATGAGTTCTAGTGACGTCACAAATATGATAACCTAAAAAAAAACTATAATAATGAAAATGGTTGTTACAAATATTATGTTTTTAGTGATAATATATATATGTTGACACAAAAAAAATAGTGATAATATTGGCTTCCACAAATATTATGCTTTTAGTAATGATATATTTATATTGTCACTAAAAGAAGCTTTAGTAACGATATTAACTGTCACAAATATTATTTTATATTCATACAAAATTTTAAAAATCATTTTTCGTGATAACAATAATTGTCACCAAAGTCAATAATAGTGACAACAATATTTTTTTGTCCCTAAATGTTAACCTTTCAATGACAAGAACATTTGTCACTAATATGATTTTCAGTGATAACAGGATTTAATCGTCACAAAAAATGCTAGCTTACAGTGATAATAGACCCTGTCATAAAATAAAAACTTTTAATGACAAGCAGCATTTGTTGTTACAAAAACTTTCAATGATAGGGTTTTTTGATATGAAAATATGGTTGTCACTGAAAACCTTTTATGATAACTTACTAACATTTAGTGACAACAAAAGTTATCACTAAAAGCAATTTCTCTTGCAATGAATCATCATGTGAGCAACAACAACAAATTATTGCAGAAGGCTTTGAGAATTCATTAGAATAAAAAAATTCATTCAATCAATCCTACAATCTAAATGCAAAGAATTCCCTCATGGTAAATTAACATTTTATCTTTATTAAAGATTGCATATCATCACGATGTGAGATGTCAACTCTATAGTCATCTTTAGCATAGCAAAAAAATTAGTGGATATTGCCAAGTTAACACTACAAAAAATGGTGTAATTTAGCGGCAATTATTTAGCAGTGGTTATGTTAACCGCCTTTAAATAACATAAATAGCAGCGATTAACTTAACCGCTGCTATGTATTTGATTTGCCAAACGATGCGTTTGGTACGCAGACGCTTATCAATTTTCACTTTCCTGGTTCTTCCGCTGAAATTGTTCTACTCACTGCTCTCTCTCTCTCTCTCTCTCTCTCTCTCTCTCTCTCTCTCTCTCTCTCTCTCTCTCTCTCTCTCTCTCTCTCTGCTTGATTTGCTTG
>JANHAO010011194.1:0-17199 GCA_026873985.1 Saraca asoca | reverse complement strand
AAACAAAAGAAGGAGGAGTGCAATTAAAAATGTTCCAATTTGATCAAGATCTTTCCCAAAAAGAATTGGCAAATATGGTGATATTACATGAGTATCCACTAAGTATAGTAGACCATTTTGTCTTTCATAGATTTATTGATTCACTTCAACCACTGTTCAAAATGCCCTCTAGAAATATTTTGAAAAATGACATACTAAAAATTTATGATTATAAGAAGGCTAAAATAATTGCTTTATTGGAGAGAAATAGTGGTAAGATTGCTCTTACGACCGACATGTGGACATCAAATAATCAAAGAAAAGGGTTTATAGCAATTATAGCACATTTTGTGGATGACTCTTAGACGTTACAAAGTTGCATCATTAGGTATATTATCACACTTCTTTTTTTTAAAGTTTTAATTAGTTTAGTATTTGATATATAATAATTTATATTGTATGATTACAATAGTTTTTTTATATTTGTGTAATATGTTTTATAATATGTTTATATATGTTCCATGTCCTCATATTTTTGATATGCTTGCTGATGTGATGATGGATTGTTTATTAGATTGGAATATTGAACATAAGTTATCCATTTTGACTGTGGATAATTGTAGCACCAATGATACTATGATTCCCATTCTAGTTGATAGGCTTTCTAATAGATCTCTTTTGTTTGGTGGAGATATTTTTTCATGTGCGATGTTCAACTTATATTTTGAATTTGATAGTAAGGCAAGGGTTGGATGTGATTAGTGATAGCATTGAGAGAATTTAGAGTAGTGTCTCTTATTGGATAGCAACACCCAAAAGAGAGGAAAATTTCTTTGAAACAGTTCACCAACTAAACATTGAAAGCACAAAAAAGTTGGCCTTTAATTGCAGAACAAGGTGAAACTCCACTTATTTGATGATTTGCACAACTATGATCTATAAAAATGTTTTTCCTTGTTTAAGATAGAGAGATACACAACACAAAAATGTGCCAACTGATGAGGATTGGGTTTTAGCTAGTGAGATTTGTCAGAAGCTTGAAATGTTTTATCAAGCGACAGAAAATCTTTCAGGAACCAAGTATCCTACAGTCAATAGTTATCTACCAATTATGTGTGCCATTAGGTCTACCATTATTAAATGGAGCACGTCCACAATTGCTGAAATAAAACTAATGGCATCACAAATGGCTCAAAAGTTTGACAGTTATTGGAGATACTTTTATGGTATTATGACTGTGGCGACTATTTTGGATCCTAAAAACAAGTTAAAAGTCTTGAATTCTTATTTTCCAATACTTTATAAAGAGAAAGCAATTGATGAACTCGAAAAGGTTCATTAAATGTTGTAGAGGATTATTGGAGAGTATGAGACGAGGTTTAGATCAAATCCACTAACTGATTTGTCACATGTTCCATCATCTTCAGTACCTTTGGATACTTCAAAATCAAAATCAAAATCAACTACCTTGTGCTTGGATTATGATGATTACATTAGCAAAACCCCTGCTACTCTTCAGGTGAAAATGGAGTTGGATTATTATTTGGAGGAGTCTATCATTTCAAGAACCCAAGACTTTGATGTATTGAAATGGTGGAATTTAAATGCTATAAAATATCCTACTTTGCATTGCATAGTCAGAGATCTTTTCGCTATTGCTATCTCTGTAGTTGCATCTGAGTCTACTTTCAATATTGGTGGTAGATTTGTGAGTCCTCACCGTAGTAGGCTTCATCAAAACACATTAGAGGCATTGATGTGTGCTCAAGATTGGTTGTGGGCTGAGTTTAATAGTATGTCAATAATTATATTTGTTCAATTGAAATTTCATATTATTTTTTGTGCTTAAGACTTTCATTTTAATTTAAGTATTTGCTTCTAAATAGGTGGAAGTATTGCAAAGAATTCTTCAGCATTTGAAAAAGATGATGAGGAGGTAAAATTATTTTATAGTTCTTGTTTGATATTAGTTTAATGTATACTAATATGTTTTTAAATTTCATTTTGTAGGAGTCAACCTCGACCATTATATGAACTTGGGATTGTAAAGGAATGGAACTTTGTGAATTGTGATGTATTTTGAAACTTTGAATTGAAAGTTTGAAACTTTGTATCGTGCTTCATAGATGTAATTTTGCCTAAACCCATCCCATTGCCATGCTTAATTACTTCCTTCCATGTTTCAAGGTAAATGTCTTTCTCTTCTCCATACATAAAAGACTTGCTAGTTTTCCAGCCATGAACCAACCTAACAATATGCCATAAGCAGGGAAGTCATTTATTGTCCATATATCAATGTTGTTCTTATCATAAAGTTTTACTTTTTTTTTTAGATGTCATATGTTAGGACACCATAATCCTACAACACATTTGGTTTGTCAATAAATGGTTACAAATGGACATCAATTCTACTTTTAGGATTATGTAAACTCGATATGATCAAGGTTAAAAATATGTAAGGAGTAGTTATACACATTTTAGATGGTAAATTATATCATGTAATAATGATTAGCCAACATGAGTATGGTGCAAAAATTGATTAAATGGATTAAATCCATCAGAGCATAAGGCCAAGTTAAGCATTTCTAAGTCATTGCAAATTCAGGAAAAGTTCTATTAAAGTGCATCCAATTTTCTCCATCAAATGGATGTTGTAATATACCCTCTTCTCTTTGATGGCCATGATGCCATCTCATGTATTTTGCTGACTTTATAGGAGCAATCAATTGTTGAAGTCTAGGATTTAATGGCAAAAAGTACATTCTCCTAAATAGAACTTCCTTATATCATACTCTTCCACATCGTGGTTTCTTGAATCTTTGTTCACCATAGAATTTGCACATTTTCTCATTAATGTCATCTAGGAAATACAACATACAACTACTAATGCAACAGTTAATTTTCTTGTGCCCAAGTCGAAGTTTGCCAACGAATTTTTTGCTCTCATAGAAGTTTTTTGGGACTAAGTTATCCTATGGAGAACTCTCCTTTGAAAATGCCATCACTTCATCATAACATCCCCATGGCGAATTATAGTCCAATTTTATGTTTAACATCTACCTACCACTAATAACTCTATGTGATTTTTAAAACCTAATCACAATGGATGTTGTGCAGCATACAACATATTATAAAATCATTGTGCTTCATTATTAAGAGGCTCCTCTATATCATTTTCAGTGAAAGTTTGGAAATATGGACCACTGAACATTATATATCATTTTTTCAAATTAGCTAGCATTTGTGACATAAGTGTCCTCAGGCACATTACTAGAGCTTCCAGGTTTAAAGTCATAACCTACATTTCTATGGGGTTTCTCCTCCTCATCACATGTCCAAAACCAATAGTTTAGTTAAAATCCACATGTATACAAGTGTACTTTAACTTCATCTAACGTAAGATATTTCCTATTGTCACACTTGATATGGACATCTTATTCAACCTTTACTTATGAAAACCTTTTGCTAACAAGCCAAGTCAACAAAATCATCAACCCCAATCATAAACTCATTTGTATATCCATCCCTCCTTAGCAGTAGTCTATTATATATCCACAAATGGTATGCAAGAATATCCATATTTAACATTGTTCAAACATCCAACAAAAAGCTAACCCCCACAAGGAATGCCTATGCCAATGTAATATTTCAATTCATTATGAAGATTGGACCATTTAATATTATAATATGCTAAAAAGGTTATGAGAAATTGCTTTAGCTAAAAGCTTTATTTATAAATAGAATACAATCAATTAGAGTAATTAGTCCTGATTCTAACCTAATTATAAAAAGAAGAAAATTACAATTAAAGATCTCTAATAGACAACATATAATCAATTAACTAAGATAACTTCCTAATATATATAAAATCTCAGATAACTACCTAATATATACATAATTCCAACACTCCCCCTCATGTTGGAGCATATATTCATATGCACCAAGCTAGTTACATATATAACTTATTCTTGGACCTCAGCAAGATTTTGTGAGTATGTTAGCTAATTAATCATTCGAGTTTACAAATATGGTGTTAATTTCTTTTGTGACAATTTTCTCCCTGATGAAATGGTAATCAATTTCAATATGCTTGGTCCTTTCATGAAAGGCAGGATTAGATACAATGTGCAATGTTTCCTAATTGTCACATATAAGCTCTATAGGCCCAGATTTATAGAGTTTCAGCTCCTAAATCAATTGTTTCGGCCATATAAGTTCACATATGTCTAATGCCATGGCTCAGTACTTAGCCTCTACACTTGATCTTGCCATTACATTTTGCTTTTTACTTTTACAAGAAATAAGATTTCCTCTAATAAGGATACAATAACCTAAAGTAGAGTAATGATCACTCAAAGAACCTACTCAATATACATCAAAGTAGCCAACAATCTGAGTGTGCCCTTCATTCTTATATAATAGACCTTTACTTGGATTACCTTTAATGTATTTAAGAACTTGAATCACTTCATCCCAATAAATGTCACATGATGAATTGAGAAACTGACTTACCACACTTATAACAAAGGAAATATCAAGTCAAGCGATTGTGAGATAATCTAATTTTTCAACAAGCCTATGATATCTTCTTGGGTCTGAAAAAAGGTTCTCCTTAATATAGAAGAAGGTTAACATTAGGATCCATAGAAGTGTTTACAGCTTTAGAGTTCATCCTGTCTATCTCCCTTAAAATGTCATGAGTATATTCCTAATAGGAGATAGAAATGCTAGAACTAGATTGAGCTACCTCAATGCCAAGAAAATGCCATAGTTTTTCCAAGTCCTTTGTTTGAAAATGATGAAATAGATGTTGCTTGAGTTAATCTATTCAATCTCATTCACTTTCTATAATAACTACATCATCCATATAAATAATAAGATATATAAATTGAGATGTAAATGAATGATGATAAAAAAAAATGATCTGTTTTACTTTGGCACATGTTAAAATCTCAAATAACTTTGTTAAACCTTCCAAACCACACTCATAGAGATTGTTTAAGGCCATATAGAGATTTTCTTAATTGGTAAACTAAACTAGTCTCTTCCTAAGCAATAAACCTTGAAGGTTGCTCCATGTATACTTTTTCTTCAAGGTAAGGGTGTTAAATGGACTCCTGGCCCGCGGGCCAAGCAGACCGGTTCGCAGATTTGGAGCAGGTTGAACTTATTAAAATTAGGTCCGTTTAAAAACAGGCCTAAATGGGCCAAGTCCAACGGGCCGCGGTCCAAGCGGACTAAATCCGCACGGATACGGACCGGTCCGCGGGCTGAAACGGACTGGGACTAAAGTGAAAATTTGTAAGGACTAAATTGAAAAATTTTTATTTGGATGGGTCTTTGTAAAAGATTGTGAGAAGTTTAAGGGCTAAAACATAATTTTTTTTCATTTTCTTTACAAAACGGACTGGATCGGACCAACAATTCACGGGCCCGTTTTAATATGGGCCTAAACGGACCGAGCCTGTTTAGGCCCGGTCCGTGCGGATTTTAGTCCGGTCCACCCCGATTCATCTGTTTAACACCCCTACTTCAAGGTCCCCATGTAAAAATGCATTTTTTATATCAACTGACGCAAAATCCAATGATTAATTGGCAACAATAGGCAAAAGGAGGTGAACTGATAAAATCTTGATAACATAAGAGAAAGTGTCATCATGGTTGAGCCCAAGAATTTAAGTGTAGCCTTTAGCAACTAGTTAGGTTTTTAATTGGTCAATTTTTCCAACACAATTAACCTTGACAGTATATACCCAATGTCAATCAACAGTAGTTTTTCTTTGAGGTAAAGGAATCAAATCCTTAAATCACTAGTATATAAGGTTAAGATCTCTTCAAGCATCACTTAACACCACCCTGGGTGAAAGAAAGCTTCATGTATAATCCTAGGAATAGAAACAAAGATAAGTAGAAACAAAGGCATAGTAGGATGGAGATAAATGATGATAACTCAAGAAATTATAAACAACATAAAGATTATGAGTGCAAAAGAAGGATTGTCAAGAGGATCTGAGATAAAAGAATCCATTCGACCAAGTGGTAAGTCAACAGGTGCATCTTTAATTATTTGATGCTCAACTAGATGAGGATGTCACTGATAAGTAATAAGGGGCCTGTCTTGTTGAGAAGTAGATAGATTTCAAGGATACTATACAAATTAATTACTTGAATGGCTAAAACCTCAGTCATTAGAATAAACTCCCCAGATGAAGAGAAGAAAGGAGATGTCTCAAAAAAAATTAACATCAGTAGATATAAAATATTTATTCAAACTTGGAGAATAAGACTTATAACCTTTCTGTACAAACCCACAAAAATGTGTTTTATGCATTGGGCTAATAATTTGTCTTTCCTTGGAGTAAGATCATGGACAAAACATATGAATCCAAAAATGTCAGGGCAATGCTTATAAAGAGATTCAATTAGGTACATGAGGCGAGATAAAAGCATGAATATAGTTATTAGATAACGTTCTAGTTAACGACCTAGAATCCACTAGGAAAATAACTTTGGTATCTATCAAAAAAGAGAAAAACTCATTGAATATCATTAAAATAAGAAATATAAGGTGTATTTCTTTTTACAAATTGATTCATTATTCATAGGCACAATAAAACTTCTTCATAAAGTAAATGTCCTTTTAAAACACTCTTAACCCATATAATATCTTATTTGGACTCTAATTCTATATTATTTATCATAAAACTACTCTATATAACTAATAATATCCTTAAAAATAATACTTACAAAATTACATAATAAATATGCAAATCCAAAGATAGTTGTGTTTAATCCATCTTCTTTATCCTACATCAGTCCCCTCCACTTCAAAAAAACTCTTCCTTAAGTTCATAGGTTAATATTGAAGTCTATCATTCTATATGAAAGATATTTTAAATATTCAAAGATCTTAAAGTTCTTTGTGACTAGCCTCTCCATGCTGTGAGAATTTGTAACCTAGTTTACTTCCATCTTTATGTGGTTTGTTTGAACAACTAAGTGTTGACTAGAATTTGAACTAAACAATTCAAATCATTTAGTCAATATTCTTTATTCTTGAATATTTAGGAACAACTTGAATATTGAAAATTACTAGTTTTCCTTTAGAGTTTTCATTAAAAAAATCTATTAGGATTTCTACAATATCCAAGTCTTAATCTTGTGCATCGTCTTATAATAGTTGAATGGCTTCTTGGTTGATAATTTGGGAGCAATCTTCTTCTATATGAATTTCTACTTAACTAATAGATTGGAAACATTCATCTTTGTACTCTTCAATAGGTAAGCCTTTTACAACTTAAACACAATGAATTTTATCTACCATTTTGATGGCTTCTTATGTTTTTTGTTCAAATTTATGTTAGACCTCTTCTTGTGGAGTTATTGATTCTTATGCAACAACCTCTTTTGACATATGATTGTAATTAGAAAATGGCAATCTTGCTGGTCTTTGCAATTATTGATAATTGAAAATTTTGTCTTTTAACTTTGGATAAATATTATAACTAAACTAAGGCTAAAATTAATTTTAAAGAAAAGAATTAACTCATTTTCCCACTTTATATAAAATTTCCTTATAGTCATTAAAGAAAAATTCCACATTTAATAATCTTTTCATCTTTGACCAAGAAGAAACTTTTCTCATACCTCTATATTTCTTTAATTGCCTTCACTAATCTTCAACATCATCTATCAATTTGTAAGACACAATTTGGACTCAATCAAGATCTAAAATTATCTTAAAATAACATTTAAGATCTACTAACCAATTATTGAATTCCCATTTGAAGAAATATCTATCAAAACAAGGAATTTCTTAATAATCAAGCATAAAAACATGATCTTGCCAACTGTTGCTAAGAGGATTGCTTTGTACACAACTGCTACTACAAGCCATCAAGTCAGGGAGGTCCTATTTTGATACCACTTGACACAAGATGGAAGTGAGAACATAGGTACTAAATAACGTTCTTGTTGACAATCTAGAATCCACTAGGAAGATAATTCTGGAATCCACTAAAAAAGATGAGAAATTATTGTATATCATTAAAATAAGAAATATAAGATGTCTTTCATTTTACAAATTGCTAACTTATTTATAAACATGATAAGACTTCTTCACAAAGTAAATATCCTTCTAAAGCATTTTTAACTCGTATAATATCCTACTAGGACTCTAATTTTATATTTTTTTTATCCTAAAACTACTCTAAATAACTAAATAAAATTCCTAAAAATAATACATACGAAAATTATATAATAATTATGAAAATTCAAAGATAGTTATGTTTGACCCATCTTCTTTGTCCTATGTCAATATAAAATAGAATAAGAAACTTGATTTGGCAAAACAAATGAAGACACGCCATTAATTAAATAACAAGCAATCCAAAAATGAAAGGGAACATTTGTATGAAATAAAGGAGTCGTATAGTTTCAACCAAATGATGGATTTTTCTTTCAACAAATCCATTTTACTGTGAAATGTAAGGACATGCTGATTGATGGATAATACCTTGGGAAGACATAAAAGAGGTCAAAAATGTAGAAAAATACTCATGGGTATTATCACTATGAAGCGTGCATACAGATAATCCAAACTGAGTACAAATTTCAAAGACAAATGATTTGAAAATTGAGAATAATTCATAATGATCTTTTATTAAATACAACCAAATACAATGAGAATATTCATTAATGAAAGTAACAAAATACCAAAAACCTAGGATGGAACTAACATGACTAGGACCTTATACATCAAAATGAACTAAAGAAAACAAAGACTTTGCTCTACCATAAGCATTATTTGAAAAAGTACTATGGACATGTTTGCCAAGTTGGCATGACTCATAATCTAAGGACTTCAAATTTAATAGACTTGGAACCATTTTTTGTAACTTTGAGAGACTTGGACAACCCAGACGATAATGGACTGATTTAGAAGAATCTGTTGTAGCACAAATAACTACAAATGTAGGTTAAATGTAACAAAGACCTTTTGATTCATAGCTTGTACCAATCATCTTCCATGTCTTTCTATCCTAGATAAGAAAAGAATTAACAAAAAGGTTTGTAAAATAATTAATAATACAAGTAAGTTGGCTAATAGAAATCAAATTGAAAAGAGAATTGGGCATGTAAAGAATGAATTATAGATGTAAGGGAGGAAGAGGTTTAGCCTAACTAATGCCATAAGAAACTATTTTAGAACCATTAACCAAAGTAATTAAAGGGAAAAACTTGACATCATAATCAAGATTGGTAAATAAGAATTGATTACCAAATATGTGATCAAAAGCTCTTGAATTAAGAATCCAATGATTAAGAAATGCATAATGACATAAGTAGGCTATAGAATTACTAATGTGTGCAATGGATGCAATATGTATCTATTCCTATTTGGATGCCTTATACTGAAGAAATTCCTAATACTTTGGGTCAAAAATAGAGATAGAAGATTGATTGTTATTAGATAATTCAAAACCAATATCATTTTGAACCATAATGGCATAATAGAGAGGTCGATCATGTAGGGAAAAACATTTATCTTGTGTATGCCCCGATTTATTACAGTGAGTACATTGAGGTCAAGAACTCCCTCCTTGATTGTTTTGACCACTACCATGTCCTTAATCATTAGTATGTGTCACTAAGGTAGAATTGTCAATGATAATGGGAGATGTTATGACTGAAGCAAAGAATTGTAATGATCAATTGATCAAGACATCTACTATGGGAATCTTAACATTAGCTAGTACCTGATGATGGAAAGCATCAAGATTAGAATATAATCATGCAAGAATAAGAACCATTAAGAACTTATCTTGTTGTTTTCCTTGCTTGGCATAAGCAGTAATGGATAGATTTTCCTTCTATTGCTTTAACAGCACTTAGATAAGAGAAATAATCCAAATCTTGTTTCTGATCCTTCAAATTGGTCATAACATTATATAATCATTGAACATCATTGATATATAATTTCTTAGTCTTTCCTCCAAAAGTGCAACAAGCATTATATGGTTGAAAAATACCAACAATTTTGTATCAATTGATTGTCATAATATTGCATCTAATTGTATACAATCTTCTTCTAGTTACTCCAACTATTTTCAAGAAAAGTTTTAGGCTTCTTATTCAAGTGCTCTTCAAAACCTTCACCCATAAACCATAACTTGACCAAAGCATTCCAAGAGGTATAGTTGGATCCATTTAATTTTTTATAAGTAATTGGGAGTTCTAGAGATAACAAATGAGAATTATAGAGAAGAGGTGTCTCTTTTAGGTTCTGTAATGAGAAGAAAAAAGGGTGAAAACGGTAAGGAAAAATAGTATTCTAAGTATATAAAAGGCTTAGGTAAAGAGAGGAAATTGAGCTAATGTGGCATGTGTGGTTCACCTGCCAATATGGACGATATGAGGTCGCATGTGTGGTTCACGTGCTAATTGGGTCTAATAGGTTTTCACCTGGTAAGTCCGATTTTGGGCTTGCCTTTTTTAGAAATTGGGGTGCATGATAGTGTTTTGGGAAAAATAAGAGGGTCCAATTTTATGTGGGATTGGCTTCTATTTTTGTGTAATTTAGAGGCATAAAATGATTGATCTAGGATAAAGAACTTTGGTCTATTGACCAGAAAAATTTGTTAATGATGGAAAAAGGAGAAGACCCAAGATGAACATTGGTAGAGAGAGCAAAAAGGCCAAAATGAATGTCAACAGAAACAATATAGTATCCGCACAACAAAGCTTTAGGTGCTCTAATACCAATTTGATATTCTAGTATGCAAAGAAGGCTATGAGCAATTGCTTCAACCAAGAGCTTTATTTATACATAGAATATAATCAATTAGAGTAATTAGTCCTAATTCTAACCTAACTATAAAAATAAAAAGAAAATTACAATTAGAAATCTATAAAAGATAGCCTAGAATTAATCAATTAAGATAACTTCCTAATATACATGTAATCTAAGATAACTACCTAATATATACATAATTCCAATTGGACCAAACATTAATCAATGTTACACTTAATGCACAATCACAATAACAACAAACACTACAAACTCCTTAACACGATCTTCCACCAACTGATCCATACTTATGTTTGCTAGTGGATGTTGAACATCATCACAAAATTTTCATCCTTACATGCATGTTTCGATGTGACACATGCTTTAACTTTTGAAGTTTATTAATTTCTTGCAAAGGTGTATTTTTCGATGCCCTAACTTCTATTCTACCAATGCCTATGATTGTTAGAAGCTATATAATGCTATTAAGTTGAAAGATAAGAAAAAGAAAATTAATGACATTTATAATAAGGCATTAGTCGCATACCATGTAGTTTATGATTGCCCCACACTTTGAGTTTCAATTAGCTATTGCATATTTACGTGGAAGGTTGCATAAGTCACACTCCTAAGCTTTTATTACCTCAAATTAGGTGAAAGAATCCTGATATTGATATCACAAGAAACATTTAGTCAGTTAAACCTTGGAATACAATCTTATGCTAAAAAGTTTAACTAACCAAACGAATCTCATGATATTGACCCTAAAGGTCACATACCTAATTTGAGGTTATAGAAACCTATAAGTGCCGCCCTTTCAACTTTCCACATGAACATACAATAGCTAGCTGAACCTTGCAATATAAGGCAATCATAAAAAACAAGGCATATAGCCAATACCTTATTGTAAATGCCATTAATCTTTTTTTTCCTCTCCTCTAACTCATTTGTATCATATATTTCCTAAAAGTCATAAGTATTAGTAGAATGAAAGCTAGGGCTTGGAAAAAAATAAATTTACAAGAAATTCATGAACTTCAAAAGCTAATGCACATGTCGTACTAGAACATGCATATAAGATGAAAATGTCGTGATGATGACATTCATCATTGAAATGTTATAACATTCAAATTGTCATTATCAAAATCCATATAAAATGGTGTAATCATAAGCAAGACTATTTCAAAACAATTTAGGATATGTTCAAGATAGTCAATTATATATGCATGTAAGCTTAAAGTCCCTTTACTTATCAACATGTAACCAATTAGTCATTAGACCTAGAGCCCATCCACCTTCTTTAAGTTCTAACAAAGCAATAAAAAAATATATAGCATGAGTTAAGATCTCTTACCTCCTAACAAATTATAGTAGCATGAATTTCTACTTGTTATATTGTTCATGTTTCAATATCCAATAATATCTGGAATAATTAATTGTAATTACATACATAGCATGAGTTAGAAATTTTTGTTCTCCTAATCCAATTTACCCCTAAAATTCCTAACAATGTACATAAATTGTTAAAATTATTTTTACAAATTTAAATCCCTATAAATTACCAATGATTATGTACAGTATTGTACCTAATATCCTAAATGAAAAAAAAATCATATTTTTTCACTCTAAAATAAATCCTATCAATATATATTACAAGATAAATCAGAAAAATATTATAAAACTAAAATCAATACAAACCTACTAGGAATAAGCAATAAACAAAATAAAAATTACTTCAAGCTCCACACACAGTACAATAATTAATTTTAAAGATACATATCGAAAATCAAATCTACAATCTAAAAATTTAACCAAAAATATTTGAAAATGATCAATCAAAAGGAGTTTACCTTCAATTGTGAGCTAAGAAAACTAGCAAAGATGATCAAAAAATATCCCACACACCACAGCTAGACAATGAAGATGGAGGAGGGAGGAGAAGAAAATAGCAAGTTAGGATGCTTGATTTGCTAATATTTTCAACTTTTCCATTGTGTTTCTTGCGACAACAATCATGGGAAAGAAAACAAAACGATGCGTTTCATGTTTTCCCATAACTTTGCTTGAGAAAATCAAATTTTTAAGTTTTATACAATCTATACACCATGGGAATGTTCAATTTTTGTTTTCCATAGCTTTAAAACCATGGAAAACCATGGGTAAATTAAAAAAAAAAAGAACTTTTAAGGAAATTATACAATCTATACACCATGATTATGTGATTTCCCACATCTTTAAAATCGTAGGAAATGCTATAAGGAGTTCTCTATTTTTATAATGATTGGAAAACTATAGAGATAAATATAGCTATAAATTTTGGAAATGACTTTTAAGGAAATTATTTCACTAATTTTAAAGAAAAACACATTAACCTTTTCCAAGGTTAATGAAAATAACTTATCTCTCATTAGTTGAAAAACCTATATTGACCTTTCTTTTAATTGTCAAACATGCTACATATTAACCCAATTTCCCTTTAAAATGGATGTTTCTCCTTAATTAATAGTGTTATTTTTTACCAATTAATACCAAAAGAAGAATCTTGTTGTAACAATGATAGTTTTGTCATCATTTACTTTCATTTGGAAAAAAAATGAACAAAAAATAACATAATAAAAAAATTATTTTATTATATAAGACAAAATCGGGTTCACATTTTAAAACTAAACCTCCAAAAATCACTTCCATACCTAAGTGTTGGTATGTTTTAAAATTTTGGAATTTAATATTATATTTTGTACCTTCCAAACCCTAGAGTTGAAACTTTTTCACTTTGACTTAAATTATGATCTATGCATATAAAAGATCGTTTAAATTCTTTATCTCCAAGTGCATTCAAAATCTATGATCACAAACAAATACTTCCCTAGTGATTATAAAGAGGTTACTAGAGTCCTTCACAATAGAAAATATAATAAAAACTATCCTAATGGTGTCACTAAACAATAATGGGCCAATTATATTGACATTCGTGATAACAAAAAGTATAAGGTAATTAAATATTTAGACTGAATAATATATCTATTCTCATATCAAAGATAAACTAATAGACAACTAAGTGTTAAATTTATGTATGTAGAAAATGTGCAAGAAAAATGTTGAGAACATGTTCAAACAAACTATTCCACATACTAGTGGATTGATGCTATTTGCTTGGAAAAAGATATAAATAGTAATATCATTTTAATACTTCACTAAAATTAATTTTGTATTTTGGTCTTTTGTATATTAAGTACTTTGTTTCTAAATACCAAGAAAAGGAAAGTGGAGAACCATTTGGTCAGACAAAATTATAGAATGTCACTCACCAAAACAAAGATAGAACATATTTGAATGATAAGGCAAAGGAAGAACGGTAAGGTGTTCCCATTCTATTTTTCATATCCAATTGGTTGTCATCCTTTCTTTGTTTGAAACCCATGGATATTATAACATGTTTTCAAATATTCATGATAATTGAATGATGTTTTTGTCAGAAGGATCTATCGCAACAATTAATGATATCCCTTGATGATGCATTATTGGAAAGGAGCATCTAAGTCATATTCAATGTTAAAGCTTTGGATTTTGCCAACCAGTGTATTTGGAAACACAATACAATGACTTGGTGGAGTTAGCTTATTTGGTTATTCTTGTTCTAGCTAGGATTCCAAAATACAAAAGGAAGTTCAAACTTTAAAATCTCAGCTTAGTAAAACCAAAGATAAGCTTAATCAAACTTAAGATAAAGTGCATTTTTAGGAATCTACATTTCTGTCATACATACAAGAAAATGAATGATGCATTTCACATAAGTTTGCCAACACTATTCCTTCTAATCAACAAATATAGTTTCCTTTTGATAATTTGACTACTTAGATTGATGTGGATTTAAGTTAATACAAAATCAAATTATCTTTTGCTTATTATTTTTGTCAATATAAAGTGCATCTTTCCTTTTTTTCATATGTATGATAGAAATGTAGATGCTTACAAATGCACTTTATCTTAGGTTTGATTATGCTTATCTTTGGTTTTATTGAGTTGAAATTTTAGAGTTTTAGCTTCCTCCTATATCATGCGATCCTGACTAGAGTAAGAAGAACCACATACACTAACTCCACCTAGTCATTGGGCAATGCTTCCAATCATACTAATTAAGCAAACTCTAGAGCCTAAACCTCGAATATGGCTGAGATGCTCCTTTTCAAATGTATTTCCTAATGCATCAACAAGTATATCATTGAATGTCGCCATAGATCCTCTTGTCATAAAACATAATTTAACTTATCTTAAACATTTGAAAATATGTTATAATATCCTTAGGTTTCAAATAAAAAAAGGATGATAACAAATACAATATGAAAATAGAATAAAAACACCTTATTATTGCTTTCTTTGCCTTATCATTCACTTATGGTCCATTCTTTGCTTGATAAATAGCACCCTATAATTTTGCCTAACCAACTGACTGTCCACTTTCTTTTTTCTAGCATTTAAACACAAAATACTAAATATACAAGAGGCTATAATACAAAATTAATTTAATTAAGTATTAAAATTGATAGTACCATTTGTTTATTTTTTTCAAGCAAATTAATGACATTAATGCACCAGTATTTGGAATAGTTTGCTTGCACATGTTCTCAATATTTTTCTTGCACATTTCCTACATACAAAAATTGAACACTTACTAACTTATTAGCTGCCTTTACTCTTTGCATAGATATATTTTTCAATTTAAATACTTAGTTTTTTATGCCTTTTTGTCATCAAAGTATCAACATAATTAGCCCACTATTCTTTAGTAATACTAATAGGGCATTTCTTATGAATATTTTGCTTTTTGATCATGCTAGGTTCATATTTTGCATTGTAGAAACTTAACATGTAATCTCTATCTCCTACTAAGGGCTTGCTTAATGAACCACCTTTCAATTTTCTTATTTAGAAAATGGAGGTAAGGTTGCAAGAAAGAAATACATTAGTAATTGAAATAAAATGTTAATTAAAAAGATTTGAGAATTGTTTTTACCATGATCAATCTATCTATACAATCATCTTTAGTTGAGTTGGTAATGTGCTATCAAGTTCCAGCATCAATAGGAGATTTAGACCTTTCCAATTGGCCCATAACTCCTAAACAAAAAACAAAAAAAAGTCCCTACATCTTCCACAAGACAAACTTTTTTGTCACATTCAACTACAACTTTTTTCATCTTTTAAATGCTAAACCTATTCAACTTTTAAGTTTTTCTCTTTTATCACGTCATTTTTATTTGTTAAAGCAAAGCAAGTAAGTAATATTGGTAAAATATAAAAGCAATTAAATTTAAGAAAATGACTCAATATCTTGCAATTACCTATCATATGGCAAGCCAAAGAACTTCTTTGCTTAGTTGGCCCATCTTGAGCTAGAAGCTATGAACGTGTTAGTTAAGGCAGCGCATCTCAAGGTAGAGGGTGTGAATGTGCTAACTAAAAAGAAGCATCTTCAAATCTAAGGTATGTTTGATCTGGCTTGGTACTAAGAGCCCCCTATTACCTAGTCTTGGATGTTTTGACTTTAGAATCTACAAAATATGATAGATAGTTCACTCAAATAAATATGTTAAATATAAGGGATAACTACACAAATATGAATAAGCAAGAAAAATCTAAGTATGCATTACTTACTAAACAAAAGAAGTAGAGGCAAAATACCTGTTATTATAGTAAATAGGGTTTACAAACATGAATAAAATTTACTTGAAACTATTCTGACATATACCCATCATCACAATTGTTATTAATATTAGCACCATCTAAAGGATCATCAGCTACGTCTTCCTTACCAATTGAATACTTTTACTACCATTCTCAAAAGAATGGTTTAACTTTTGCTTAATATATGGTTCATGCTCACATATTCCATCATTTACATCTTCACACTGTTAGTCGAATATAGGTGCCCTGGAGTCAATTTGATTGGAGCTCTATTGCATCTATGACTAAGCGATCTGTGAATTTGGATATTAAATGATGAATATTCATCTTATAATGCATATTGTGATCATATTGATAATTTATGCATAAATAAGATGAAGCCCATGGTGAGAAGTCTATGTGATCAATCCTATAAAGGGTTATGGGATTATAAGAGTGATTTTAAGTGGATAACTTCTGTACCAAAATGACACTAGTTGAGATCTGATACTTGGGCACTATCAAGATCTATTGAGACTAGACGATGTAGTATTCCTCATTTGATGGCAGTCGTCCTCACAGGCTGAGGTGCAAGCGATTTGCATCGGAATACGCACATAGACACGACTTAATTAGTTTGGAGAAACATAACTGATAATCGTGATCTTGTCTGACCCAATTGGAGATACTGTATGGAGCTACGTCATCAGTAAATCTCCAAGTGATGGTCGCATGACTGATCCTTCGACTTGAGATTATAGGATGTC
>JANHAO010011193.1:0-17145 GCA_026873985.1 Saraca asoca | reverse complement strand
AAAACATGATATTGGCTTTTCAGTTGTTTTTCAACATTCAAAACTAATAAGTAGTGATATAAAACTCGTTTAGGGTTAACAGAATATAAGAGGGCTGTGAAGAAGTTTATGGATTTAAGCGTCTCCATGCCTTAATTGGACCAGAGGTTGCAATTGACAACGAGTTTATTTTGAGCATCTTTACGCCTTAATTGGATCAGAGGTCGCAGTTTCAATGAATTTATTTTGAGCATCTTCACACCTTAACAAAATCGAGGGTTATAATTGGCAATGAGTTTATTTTGAGTGTCTCCATGCCTCAACTGGACTGGAGGACGTAGTTGCTAATAAATTTATTTTGAGCATCTCCACACCTCAACTAAACTGGAGGTCACAGTTGGCAATCTGCATACACATGATACTTGAGAAAATTGGCCACATATGAGCCCAAAAGACCACGTGCTCTTTAGTGAAAAGTATATCATATACATTTAAACAAAAGGCCACTTCAGGGTAGTACCAATGGCAAACCAAGGTTCCTTTCAATAGAGACAAAGAGAATAAATTAGGCATTAACTTCTAAATATCATTATAAAATGGTTCTCATTGAGAAAGCTTATCCTTGATTGGGATTCCTTTGTTGGGTTTGTTGCCCCATAGGTCACACCATGTACTCCCTTAAACTGCCTCTCTTGATTAAGTCCTTAATGGCATCCCTGAGTTCCTGACAATTCAAGGTACCATGTCTGACCTTGTTGTGATTGGCACAGAACTCTTCTTTGTTCCTTCACTTGTAGGGAACCTCAGAAGGGTTGGGCCTCCTGAAGTCCTCTCTGTCCTTTTCTATTACGTATATCTTATCCTGAGTATCAGATAGGATATGTAATTGTCATAGTGACCTTGATGAGGAAGGGGCTCATTTCTAGCTCTCTTTTTATGCTGACGATCTGAGTCATTCTTATGGCCATTTTTGCCATTACCAAAGTTATTCCTTTTCTTGCTCTGATTGAGACCACCTGCCTTGCTCTTTTGTTCGGGCTTGCTTTGGTTGAAAGTTTCCTCTCATCTGACCTACATGGAAACTCTCTTATAAAATTTGCCTAAGTCTGCGACTGGGGAATTGTATATACTTTTAAATAGCTTGTCATCCTTACAAAGTCCCACTGAGATCATAATCAAGATGCCTTCATTTGAGGGCTTTTCCACATTATTGACCTTGTGCCTTAATCGAGTGATGTAATCTTTCAACTATTCATGCTTGTGCTGAAAGATCATAGCGAGATGACATAGAGCACATGCTACCTCTTTAGTACCCTGTACTGGATAAGAAATTTTTCCTGACAATCTTTTCAGCTGCCAATGTTATGAGCTGGGAGGCTCTTAAACCACGTTCAAGGTATATCTCCTAATGTAGCTAGGAAAACATGGCATTGGATCAAGGGATTACTTGTTTGGAGGTCCATTTGACTGTTGAACAAGTCTAGATGGTTGCATGGGTTGTTATCCCCATTGTATGGTAGAATTGTAGGGATTTTGAGCATGAGAGGGAAGGGCTATGTCTCAATTACCTTGGAGAGCGGCCACTTCTCCTCGTAATGAGCTCAATTATTTAGAGCTCGAAGACGTTTCTCCTACTATTTCACCTTTTGAAACAACTCTTCCACCAGTGGGTCCCGTGGCTCAAATTGTTAGTTGGAAGATTGTTGGTTCCTTTGACTCTCTTGGTCGTAAGAGTAGCGACTTGACGAATCTTCTTGATTGGCTCTGCCTAAACATCCAACTTGTTGCTGCTGTTGCATGTTCCCGAGTGTAACAACCTCAGCCTACCTTTGCACACCCTGAGCTTGTGCTTGTGCCAACACTATGAGTACTTTAGTCAATTCCCCCATCATATTTTCCACCAAGTTTATGCTCCATCGGTCCCATTGACAACAATAGCAGGTTGGTAAAAGCCAGCTGGGGGCAAGCTGGCAGCAACACCTATAACAAAAGCAGTGGAGGAGTCTGTTGTAGATACATGACCTTCTGGTTGATGAACCATAGCATTTGAATTTTCAGTAGTTCTTACTCTTGCCATTGCAACTGCACAAAGGATTAGCCAGAATGTAGAAAATCAACCAAAAAATACATGAGTCCCCATAGATGGCATCAAAAATGTTGATGATGGATTTTAGTTTGTTCCAAATCCAGCCAACCTAAAGAGTTCTTAAGGACTTGAGTTGCAATCTGATTGTGTAAATGAAGAATGAGGAGATAGAGAGGAAGAACAATAAGAAGGCAAGAGGGTTTTTAATGTAGTTTGGCTAAAATCGGGCGGCATCGATCCCCACATCCACAGATAGTTTTATTACTCTAGTGAAAATCTAATAGAGTTATAATATGGGTTTTTAGAATGCCTTACAATGATCTCCCTTCTCTTATTTATAGAGACTGGGAAGTGACAATGTAATTTTACAAGTTGTAATTTTGTTAAATTAGATAATAAATATACAAGACATCCTACACTATTGCAAAATGGCTTCTATAGGTTGCTTTCTATCGGCAAGCCCTACTAACTACTTTTTGTAGATTAGCCTTGCAAGTTAAGTCTGAGTGGAAGTATGCCTTGTGCTCAACCTCAGTGAGTTCTTAATTAAGTGAGGTACTATGTCTAGCAAGTTGAGACTTTTATCAGGGATTGCTGCTGACCTTGACCAGCGAGATCGAACTCGTGCTTGGCAATGCAATTTCACACAAGGGAATTGTTGGCTGTGCAAGCTGGGGCTATGGTCTTGGCTTAGTCCTGGTTTAGTCCTCGACTTCGAACTCGCAGTTCACAACCGGGTGCTCTTGTTTAATGACCTCAGGGTCAAACGAACTGGGCTACTTCCTTTGGACTCACCTGTTGGGCTTTTGCCAACCCATTTACGAAGTACCAAATTTTACCCATAACACACACTAACACTTTTGAGGTGGAAATATTAAGGTTGAATTAATGCCATATTGTGGAATGATTGTATGGTCCTGACACCACACAATGGAAAAGATTGTGTGGTCCCAATGCCACATTGTGGAAACATAGTATGAACCCACAGGTTTCTCATACGTATTTCATAATAGACCTTTAGATTTTTTTTTTATCATGAGTCCTTTGCCAGGTACACTTAACTATTCCCTATCCTTAATCGGACTAGCTCACAATCATAAGTAAAGTTGGCCTATTCCATAACTTAACCAAACTCAATTTCTATTCACATCTACATCATTTATGGTTCATTTACTAATCATGCCATTAATTACATACAACCATCGCTTATTACTATTTAATTATTTATTTATCCATATATAGCTGATTGCATGATTATATTTCAATTTACATGATCTACAAAATTACACTATACATGATGTAATTATTACTAAATTCTTGTTACATAAAAACCTATAAGTCTAAGTTTTAACTATATCAATTACATCTGCCTTGATATATACAACAATTGCATTTCAAACTTAATCAATAGAATATGCATTTCTATGCTTAATGTTCAAATAGTGTCACATCAGAATCAACCGAAAGATCATCTATTTCTAGGCCTAACACATCATATTGCCAGATTAGAAAAAAAAACTATTAATTTGGCCTTTTTGAAAAATATATTTATCAAAATAAATTTTTTTTATTGAAAATGAAACTAGTTATAAGCAGAAACCTCTACTCACCTTAAGAGAAGAGTGTTCTCCCTAAAAGTCAATAAAAAGAACTTTGCATATGTATCAGGTCCAACTAACATTAAGGTGAATCTCACAAGATAGAACACATAAAAGAATCACAAATTGAGTAGATACTAGAACAAACTACATTCAAGACTCATAGATTTACCTCTAGTGTGAATTCTATTTAGAACATGCGATTAAGACCCCTTTTCAACATCATTTTAGCTCTAAGGCTGTCTCTAGCTAATTTTATGAGTGTGTTTTCACATTTTGGGATAGATCCAGCATTTTCACCAATCACAGTCGATCAATCAACCAATTATTAAGTGATTGGTTAATTGTCTGAACCGGTTGACCAGTCCTAAAAGAAAGGCCAATCTCGATCGATGGGATCAATCAAGTGACCGGTCTCAATCTAGAACATATCCCAACCTAACTTGTGGGACCATTTAGCCTTAGAAGCCATCTCAGGAAGTCCGAAACAATTTAGTGGTGTTCCAATGAATAATTTTATTTAAATCATTTTAATGTTATATATATATTGTTTTCTATTGTAAAATAAGAAATGTATAGTATGTAATCATACATGTTATTAAATGACACATTAAACATGTTATACCATTTATATCTTATAATATACTTTCTTATGATCTTTATATTATTGATATTTATCTTGTACGATGACCAAACATGACATTTGTTATGCTCATTTGTGTAAACAAGTTGGATGTACTAAATCAATAGAAGTTGATACATCATTAAATAGATAATGTGAAAAAATATTTTAGTGCACATACTCTTAATAGCGTGCCAGCTCTTGATTGATAATGTGTACAATTTCTAAACACTAATTAGAATCACTAAATCCAATTATGGTTACAACTCCTATAACTTGTTAATTTGAACTTATGACAATAAATGATCAATAATCCAACAGCAGCTGCATTTACCGCAAACATCCAGGCCCTTTTGATAGGATCAAAACTGTTTAATGACATTGATGCAGGCAACTGTTTGGTGAATAAAACAATTGCATTTAAGTTCTTGCCTATACCAATGCCTATTCCATCAAGTTAGGACAGCAACGTAGTCAACACAAATTAGACAGAATAGATTGACACTAAGATGTCCACATGGCCAACCAAAACAGTGCATGCATGGTATGTTAAGTTGATTGGGAGCACCAAAATGGGGGTGGACAACTATGGAAGCTTCAACGAGGGTCCCTCTACTTAATTGGGTCCCACTAGAAAACAACAATTCTCTAAAAGCTTGTATTATTTTTTGAATTATTTGATACTCAAGTTCACACTTTTGTGTATGTAGATTTAGAAGAAATTTATGCAAATAGACCCCATGATTGTGTTTGGATGGATATTGGTGTTTGGGAAAAGACTAACAAAAAGTGTATCATATGAAATTGGTGGTGCCATTTTAAAGAAATTTTACCTTATTCCCAAAGAGAACATTTCTCCTTTTTTTTTTTTTTAAAAAAAAAAGGAAAGATAAATTCATGCTTGCAAAATTTATATAAATCTCAAACAATGAAATTTATCTAATTTTTTAAATCTATTTCTTTTATTTTAGAATAAAAAAGCCTTTTCTTCAAAAAAAAAAAAGATAGAATTCTTCGAATAATTGGGGCCATCAAAAGAGCAAGCCAAACACTCATTTTATGAGATTTGTTTGTTTGTGAGGGCCATGACAAATTTGAGTGCTCATGGAAGCAACCAAAATTTTAGTATTTACTCACGTGAGCAAACATGTACCATGCAAAAATTTCTTCTTCTTCTCTTTTTTTACAAGAAAATGACGTTAAGTAAATTCTTTTAACAAATAATGACATACGTGTAATGCAAATTTACGTGATATTCTCTTGCATAACTCTCACATGATTAATTATAACTATTAAAATACTCCATGAATGTCCGATATAATAAAATTTAAGATAATTTAATTATCTTGATTGATTATGTGAAAATTCTATACAGGAGAAAATACAATGTATAAGGAACATTATGTAAGATACATAAGGCCTTGTAGTTTGATAAGGATTACTAGATGTTGCAACAACCTTCTATAGCTATAGGAAAATAAAAATATTAAGCCTTTATCTCCCCAAATAGCAAGCGTTTATCTTTTTTATCTAGCCAATATAACTATACTATTAGGATAAGGATTTGAGGTAGTTTAGATAAATTTTAGAATTTGAAATTTTCGATGATGGACCGAAAGTCCTATAAATAAGGGTGTTTTGAGCCCCTGATACCATCAACAATCCCTACAGAAGGTATCTATCGTCTTAAGAAATTGAGAGGTATTGGAAAGCTCCTAAAGTAGTGAAGATAGAGGAAGAAACAGCAACCTAAATTCAATTGCTGGAGGTAATAAAGATTAATCCAGCTTCTGTTACAATTTTGTTTTTGATTCTTGAATATTTGGAATACCCTTACATGTGGTATCAGAGCCTAAAGAATCTCTACTTTGATGTCAAGATTGCTGAAATTTTTTTCGAAAAATTGTCTTATTTTTGCAAATTCTGGACTCATATAAAAACTTATTATTATTTTTTTTTTTGAGTTTTAAGTTGAGAAATCATCAAGATTATAGATTTTCAACAATTCTATTATTAAAATTGAAAATTTGGATGTTGGAATCAATAGAAATTGGCCGAGTCATCTTTCAAGTTGCGTCGGGTCTGTTCCGGGTCAAGATAACCCAGACAAAGGAGATAACCAACATAAAAATAAATTGATAATTAAATCAGATCTTAAAATTAATAATATAAATGGTGTAGAATTCCCTTATATAGAAGTTACATTTTGCTACATATTGATTACAAAAATAAAAGGAAAATAAAAAGGTAAAAAGAAAACCTAATTAGAAATGGAGTATTGCCCTAGTAGAGCTACTCTCCTCCAAAATTCAGAGATAATTCAGAAATGGGTAAAAAGATATTACAAATAAGGCTCAATTATCTATTTCTAAGTTTAGTGCATTACCTTTGAGTTGGGCTATGGTTTAGGATAGGAAGGAGGCCTTTTTGGATTTGACAATCTTTAGATGAAATGTAGGTCTACCACTTAGCTTTCTAATAGCCTTAACCTTGCATTAAAATTTGGTCTCTAGCTCATATTATGGGCTAAAAACCAAGATAGATGTTTTAAGCAGTTCAACCCCATAACAGATTTGATTACTTAAGTTCATAACCAATTAATTAAGTCAAAACAAAGTAGATTACTCTCAAGCCCTTCATGAAAGTTTTAGAATTGGATCTTAGCTATCCAAAGGGCTTAAGTTTGCAACAAAATGACTTTTTGAAGCTTTACTTATTATCAAAACAGTGGGTTAGGCTTTAGATCATAACATTACTCTCTACTTTGGCTTCCAAGCTCTATTCACCTCTAAAACATCTAAATTGGGCTTTAGGCTCTTCACAAAATTTTTAGATCTTCATTTTAGCTTTCCAATGACATTAGAATTACCTAAAATTAAGGTATAGAACTCTAGATATGCCTAGAAACTTGAAATAGTATGAAACAATGTAAATTTATCGAATAAATTTAATTAAGCACCAAAATTTAGCAAATCACAAAAACCAATCCCCGGTGTCCAATCAAGTACATAAACATAACAAAATACTAAGTATAAAGGGATATAAACTAGGTATAAATTGTGTTCATCAGCTAATCTTCAGAACCAAAATTTGACTGGTGTCAAGACCATCAAAATATATTGTTAAACTAGCTAAGCTACTAGCTAGGGTTAGCCTATGCCATATCCACAAAGATTGGTGATTCACCTCTATGTGTTTACAATGTAAAATGGAGGGTTGTATATCTAATTAGAAACAAGAATCGAAGCAAATAGTTCAAGTGCATAACAAAACAAAATCTAAAATGAAGAGAATTCAAATGAGAAAAGCTCAATCCAAGGGACTATTATAACCAATTCATTGACTAATCCTTGACGCTGTTATTTCACTTTGAATTTGATCACTTGGTCAAGAAATTAATGAAACCCCAAACCTAATTAATCCTTGTTAATTTCCACCTAAACTAGCTAACTAAGGCTAGTACCTAATTAGCTCTTATTGTTGAATTAGTTGAAGCTAGCACCTTAACCAATTTACCAATAGCATTAAATTATGAAAAGACTAAGTCTAATTAATTGAATTATGCTAATAGAAACCCAACTAACTATCCTTAATTATCTAGGAAAATTGGCTTATCCCAGCTGCAAATCAAAATCTTATTGCTATTCTGACCAAATAGTTAAAAACAATTACAAATTGCCTATGAAAATTTAACTAATAGTAAATTGCAATGAATAATTAATTAATTGGACCTATTAAATAATTAAGGGTAGTTAGTTGGGTTTCTACCCCAATAGCAAGTTAAAATCCTATTGCTACTTTGACCAAATAGTTAAAAACAATTACAAATTGCCTATGAAAATTTAGGTAATAGTAAATCACAATGAATAATTAACTAATGGGCCCTATTAAATGATCATCTAAGGCAATTATACGTAGTAAAAACAAAGAATAAAGAGAATGAAATTAGGAATAAACTAGAATTAAGAACAAGTCTCACAATTAAAAAGAATTGGTGCAGAAATTTCTTTAGATTGAGATGAGAGTTTAGTTACATATTAATGTAGAAATAAAATGCAAAAATTAAGGGAAAGAATAAATATAATTGGGGATGGAGTCTTGCATTAGCATAGCTCCTCTCCTCCAAATTAGAGATAATACAAAAAATAAATATAAAAGATATTATAATTGTGACTTAACTAGCTTTTTATAGGCTCATTGCACTACCCCTTGGTTGGCCTACTGATTAGAGTTGGAAGGAGGCTTCATTGGACATGGCTCACTTCATATGAATTGTAGCCTTGTCTCTTAGGAGTCCAATGGCCTTAACCTTGCATGAAAATTTGATCCCTAGCTTAACTTATTGGCTAAAAGTTGAGACAACTTTCTAGAGTAGTCTAACCTGTAACAAAACTAAACACTTAAGTTCATAACCATGAAACTAAGTCGAAACAGTGTAGTTTGACCTCAAGCCCTTCATGAAAGTTGTTGGGTCTGGTTGTAGCTATCCTATGGGCTTGACGTTGCACTAAAATGATAGGTGAGGCACCATTTATGATGAAAATATCGAAATATGGTTTGGGTTGTAGGTTAGCACTTTATTCCAAATTTTAGGCTTCATTTGACTTCCAAAAAAGATGAATTGGCCCGAGGACTTTTCATAAAATTTTTAGATATTTTTGTTACCTTTCAAATAAGATAACAAGCACCCAAAACTAAGCTCCATATCTCACGATATGCCCAAAAACCTAAAATAGTTTGAAATAGTCTAAATTTACTAAATAAATTCAGTTAAGAACAAAAAGTGAGAAAACCACAAAACCAACTTTAGGCATCCAATTAAGCATATAAACATGACAAAAACAAAGTATAATTGGTTATAAAATATATATAAATTTTGTTCACCGTCTAGGATTTTCCTTATTGTGATACTAATTTCATTAGGCAAAACCTGGACGTGAGGTACATTGAAAAAATGTATTTTATAATATATTCAATATAGTGATGGATGTAAATGGCAAAACAAAAGACATTTTGAAAGCGAAGAAATACATGGAAATGTATTGTGGTCGTCATGATTTGGAATTAAAGGTATTAGAAGATGGGAAGATTGTGAAACCCAATGCTCCATTTACTTTAACAAAGGAGCAAAGGAAGCTAGTATATGAATGGGTTAGAGATTTGTGCCTTCCTAATGGTTATTGCTCAAATTTATCCAAATGTGTGGATTTACAAGAGTGTGAACTTTCAAGAATGAAGAGTCATGATTGCCACATGTTTATAGAAAGGCTTCTACCAATAACATTCATGGACTTTTTACTTGAGCCAATTTAAAATCCCTTGACTGAAGTCAACCTATTCTTTAGGGACTTATGCTCTTCAATTTTGAGGGTGGATTAAATGGGGAAATTAGAAGCAAGTGTTGTTGTAACATTGTGCAAATTAGAAAAGAATTTTCCTCTTGGGTTTTTTAATTTAATGGAACATTTGCTAATGCATTTATCATATGAAAAAAAAGTTGGAGGGCCAGTTCAATGCAAATGGATGTATTCATTTGAAAGGTAAAGATTCATACTTTTCTTTACTTACTTGATAATTATATGTGTTAAATAAAATATTAACTTAGTGTTTGTAGGTTTTTGCATCATTTAAAGAAGGTCAAAAATAAAACTCAATTGAGGGTTCTATTTATGAAGCATACATTATCGAGCAGACCTCTACATTTTACTCTTTTTACTTTGAATCACACATATAAAGCAAATGAAGTCAAGTCAAATGAAATGATGATGGTGGTGAGGTTGATGTGACTAATGGATGCCTTTTTATTTTCACCAATCTAGGACAAGGAGTTAGAAAGGAAAGAATACACTATTTGATAGATACAAAGCTTATGGCAACCATAATATATGTTTTGTTGAATTGTAATGAGATTCAACCATTAGTGGGTTAAGTTTTCAATTAAAGGTACCATCATGATGCTTGTCACTATTGTTTTTTGGAAGTGAAAAATTTATAGTGATGAACACATTATAGGATCTTTGAAAATCAGTTGCATGGGAAAATCTAAATCTTATGTTAGAAGAGATAGAGTTGAAGATTACTAATGATTTTTCTCATTCATTGCAAAACTATGTAAGAAGTCACTAACTAATGTATTAAATACTAATTTGATGAATGTCAATTTAATTATCTCATAAATTGGTGATCTTTTAATAAGGTACTTAATCTAGCCAATGGTGTTGTAGATAGTCATTTCAAAGATCTTATGCCTAGTCCATGTCGAGAGGTTCACATATGGCCTCAATACTATGTCAATGGCTATAGATTCCACACTTTAACTCATGGGTCAAGTAAGGCTATAATGAATAGTGAAGTGTGCATAAAAGGGACAAACTACAATGATAATGAGAGTGATTAATATGGCAAGTTAGAAGAGGTTATAGAGTTAGAATACCATAATTCAAGTCCCAAATGCACTAGGATTGTATTCTTCAAGTGCGATTAGTTTGATCCTCAATTGGGTCATCGATGGAAGGTTCACAATCAACATGGTCTAGATGAGGTTCATAATTAAAAAGGATTTTCAAAGTATGAACCTTTCATTTTGGTGCAACAATTTCAACAAGTATACTATGTAGAATATCCAAGCAAAAATCTTAGAGGTCAAAAGAATGAAAGATCTAACTGGTTGGCTATTTGTAAGATAAAAGTTAGGAGCACCATTGATTCCCTAGATGTCGCTTACCAAGAGGATGATATGTCACATCATCATTCTACAAACTTAGATGATATGTTGGAAGGATTGTGTTTTGAAACAAATGAATTTGAAAAAAATATGTTGATGATGAATTTTGGTAAGCCCCAAATCCTAGACAATAAGAGTAGTTCATGTATCCCCAAGCTGCAATCCAGTTGAGAAGAGTAGGAAAACAGCTAAAGCAAGGAGAAGGAGGAAGAACCAGATCAACACCAGAAGCTTTTTAACATGATTCGGCTAAAAGTAGGCAGTACCGATCCCTACATTCATGGTATTATTTTACCTTTTTAACAAATTTCAACAAAGTTTTAGTATGTATTCTCTCGCCTACTTTACAGTGATCTCACCCCTCCTATGTATAGAGGTTGGGAGGTTACAAATGTAATTTACTAAGCTATAAATCTATTACATCAAATAATAAATGTTTATGACAAGTATGGCTACTACAAATCAGCTTCTGTAGACTATTGGCCAGCTTCTATAGATTGCTTTCTGTGAGTGAGCCCGTTAGCTGCTTCTTGTAGACTGACCCTACAAGTTAAGCCTGAGAGTGGGTGCCTACTTTAGGTTCACCTGTGGTGAACTCCTAGATGGGTGAGCTGCTTCATCTCGCGAGCTGAGACTCCTGATCTGGTGTCGCTGCTAGTCTTTGATCAGCATCATCAAATCTTGCAAGCTTGCATTTGGTGATGCAAGCTTATGTAGGATGAACTATTGGTCATGCAAGTCGGAGCTCATTTCTTAGCAGGCTGGAGCTTCTACCTTTTTTTATGCTCTAAGTTGTAGCAGGTGATCTAATGCCTTTGAACGGTCTTTACTTTGGGGTAGGTTTTGGACTCATTTGTTCCTGGGCCTATGCCAGCCCATTTTGCGCAGTACCAAAAAATACCCATAATATTAACACCCTACTCTTAGCTCACTTCACAAGTTGGGAGTTGTAGTTTGCTGGCAAAGTCTTTATTTGTGGATTGCCATGCAGTCAAAGTCTTTACGTTCAACTTGTTGTTTCATTTGCCTTAGGCCATACTTCTTACTGTACATGTCTCATAGCTATGCGTGTGTCAACCTTGTCTTCTTCCAAACCATTTAATCAAGAACGGTTGGATTTCTTCTAGACTCTTTAATGAGACCAACCTGATCTATTTAAGGCAAGAGAGATCCTTCTTCCTTCTTCATAGAATGACCTAATGGGTGCCTTAGCTAAGCTCCCTATGTTTTTGATGGTCTATTTTTCGATGAGACATGTGTGGCTTGCTGTACAGGAAGTCTTTATGGACAATCCTTCTTTGAGGACTTTGGGAGATCTTGCACAGATCTTGGATTACTTCCTCATGATTATGTCGTGGGGTTCAACCTTTCCAACCACATCTCTTTACTTCTTTTGAATTTTTAGTGTTGGGTGGAGAGCTGGAAAAGGAGCTTTTAGCCAAAGAGGACGACAAGAAGAAGATTAAGGAGCAAGTGTGCCCGTCGATCCTCCTACTAGTTGGAGTTGATCTCCAAGAAGCCAGTCTTATTTCTAAAATGTAATAGCCATAGGCTTGCTCTAATTTGTACTTTTAATCTTCTAATGTAAATTTACCTCATTGAGGCTTTTAATGAATGAGTTGTTCTTCATGATTCTCAAATGTTGAGTTGGATATTCTACATATCATAGATGATAACATAAATTTTTGCAAATCAAGATCAAATAAAACATTTAGATAACTAATCGGTCATATCTCTCAATTAGTAATGAGTCTGAACATCAAAGTGCTTTAGTAATGAGTGGTGTGTTCAAGTAAGATGCATAAGAGCTGCACCTAGTAGGAAATTGCACGATTGCTACAAGTAATAGGTTGCATGAGAGCTGTGAGTAGTAGGTCGCATGAGAACTATGAGTAATAGGTCACATGCGAGCTATGCCTTGTGAGCCATGCCATAGTAATCTTTTTGCTCAATGGGTGGTATAAGCTTTAATTTGCTAGCAATCCTATTGCTCAGTGGAACAGTAATCTCATTGCTCAGTCTCATAGCAATCCTATTACTCAATGGAACAACAATCTAAATAGCAATCTCATTGCTTAGTCCCATAACAATCTTATTGCTTAGTAAAATAGCAATCTCATTGCTTAATCCTATAGCAATCTCATTGATCAGTGAAACAATAATCCCGTTGTTTAGTTCCCTAGAAATCTAGAAAATGAATGACTCTACTAACAATCTAGTTGGTTAGGTAGGTAATGAGTTAATTTTAGTACCTCTGCACCTCAGCCGAAGAGCTGGTAATGAACTTAGCACATGAGATGCCTCAACTAAAAAGCTAGCAGTAAAATGGAGCTTGACTTTGTTAACACTAAATAACTTTCTTCTTATATAACTTTTTGCTTAAGATTAGAAAACAAAAAAATTTGAAGGGCTTTAATCAGCCTCTAAGCAACATTACAACATTAAAATATGGTCCTAACTGAAGGGCCCTATTCACGATCAGTGATCCACTGGGGCTGCTGAGGCTGTTGGCCAGAGGGTTAGACCATGTAATCTTGCAAACGACCTCTCTTGATGAAGTCCTCTATAGCATCTTTGAGTGCCCAACATTCTGAGGTGTTATGCCTAACCTCATTGTGATAGATACAGAATCTGTTCGTATCTCTAAACTTGTTGTGGGTCCTCAAAGGTTTGGGTTTCCCAAAATCTTCCCTATTTCTTTCTATGGCAAAGATCTTATCTTAAGTATCGGGTAAAATGCTATAGCTTTAATGGCGATCTTGGTGCTAGGGCTGCTCGATTGTAGCTTTCTTCGTAAGCTGGATATTGGAGTCATGCTTTTAGCTATCGTTGCTCCTCTACTTGCTTTTAGTGGAGCTATTCACCTTGTCCTCTTGCTTAGACTTTGCGCCAAAGGCTTCATCCCACCTAATCTGTTTGGCATCTCATTCATAAAATTCAACTAGATCTCTTACCAGGGACTTGTGTTGGCTTTTATATGCTTTCCATCTTTGCAGAGTCCCATGGAGATCGCTATCAAGATATTCTCCTCTGAGGGATTTTCTATGGAATTGGTATCATGCCTAAACCTAATTATGTAATCTTTCAGTGATTCATGCTTACACTAAAAGATCATCGTGAGATGGCAAAGAGGCACAAGCTACCTTTTCAACACTCGATATTGGTTGATAAACTTCTTTTGGCACTCTTCCCAGTTAGTAACACTGCAAGTTGGGAGGCTTTTGAACCATACTTGAGGTATGCCTCCTAATGTAGCTGGGAAGATATAGTATTTAACCAGAGGATCAGATGTTTGAAGGTCCATCTAGACATTAAATGCATCTAGGTGATTGCATGGGTCGCTATTCCCATTGTACAATGAAATTGTAGGAACTTTAAGTTTGGTAGGGAGAGGCTGTGCTTCAATTTCTTTGGAAAATGGCAAGCTATCCTTGTTGTAAGCTTGATCATCTTGAGCTTGAAGGCATTCCTTTAGTTGCTTTAGTCTCTCAAATAACTCTTTTATCTCTAGGTCATGGGAGAAGTGACCTAAAGTATTTCCCTGGCTAGACCTGTTTGAGCTCTTAGCTCGATGCGAGCACCCATGTCGTTAATTATCATGATTCTCGTGTGTTTAGTAGGCTTTTAATCCTATTCACTAATTAGTGGAATGAGATGAATCAGAGCGTCGTTGCATCTACCTAATAGACTTTTCTTTTTGGGCTTTTTCACATAGCTGCTAAAGTTGTGCAGTGATCTTGCCTATTTTTGCATGCCAAGGTTTATGTTTGCATCAACACTTTAACTGCCTTTGCCAACTTTCTTACTGTATTCTCAAACATTTCCTGGAGTTGGTCCCTGTCTACACCTCATTGGCTCTGTGAGTAGCAACAGGCTAGTGGTGAGTTTCAAGGGGCAAACCAGTAATGACATCGACAGCAGGAGTATCTGTCGGTTGATTAACTAGAGTGTTTAAGCTTTTCGTAGTTCTTCCTCTAACCATTATTGCTGAGTAGAAAAGACAACCAGGAAGCAGATGGGCCCTTCCTTTAGCACCAAAATGTTGATGGTGAAATTTGGTAAGCCCCAAATCCTAATCAACAAGAGTAGTTCTTGTATCCCCAAGTTGTAATCCAATTGAGAAGAGTAGGAAAACAACTAAAGCAAGGAGAAGGAGGAAGAACTAGATCAACGCTAGAAGCTTTTCAATGTGGCTTAGCTAAAACCAAGCAGTACTAGTCCCTACATCCATGTTATTATTTTATTTATCTAATAAAATTTCAATAGAGTTTTAGTATGTATTCTCTAGCCTACTTTACAGTGATCTCCCCCTCCTATTTATAGAGGGTGGAAGGTTACAAATGGAATTTACTAAGCTGTAAATCTATTATATCAAATAATAAATGTATGTGACAAGTATGGCTACTACAAATCTGTTTCTATAGACTACTGACTAGCTTCTATAGATTGCTTTTTGCGAGTGGGCTTGTTAACTGCTTCTTGCAGACTGGCCTCACAGGTTGAGCCTGAGAGAGGGTGCCTGTTCAATTCACCTCTGGCAAGCTCCTAGATGGGTGAGCTACTACATATCACAAGTTGGAACTCCTAATCTAGGGTCACTACTAGTCTTTGATCAATTATGTTGAATCTCATGAGCTCGCATTTGGAAATGCGAGCTCATGTAGGATGAACTGTTGGTCATGTGAGCCTGAGCTTGTTTCATAGCGAGTTGGGGCTTCACCGTGTTCTATGCTTTAAGCTGTAGTTGGCAATCTGGTGCCTTTGAATGGTCTTTGCTTTAAGGTAGGTTGGGCTTTCCTCATTTGGACTCATTTGTTGCTAGGCCTTTGCCAGCCCATTTTATGTAGTACCAGAAATACCCATAACAAAATAAATCATAGCCAAGAGGTGAAAAGTTATGGAGATATGAATGAGGAAGGTGATCATGAAGTTGATTATGAATTAGAGTTTGAATCCTTGTCTGAAAATGATTCAGTTGAAAATGAAGAAATGAATGATTATGATGATTCCACACCAATGAAGAGAAATCAGAATTTTCATCTTGAATTGTTGAGTGTACTTCATTATTTTTTTTATTAATTCATGACATATAATGTATATGTTATTTTTTTTGTTAGTCTTACAATGGGCAATGGATTTTTTTCTTCAAAATGATTGGAATATCTCATATATATATATATATATTATATTTTAATGCCTTGTAGGAATCATGCCTAAAGGAAGAGGAAGAGGAAGAGGAAGAGTTGGCACTGGAAGACAAAAAGGTGAAAGAGTAAAAGGAAGAAGCTCTCCAACTGAAGATAATAGCGGTGTCCACATTAAAGAGCAAAGTACAGGGACTACATCACTTTCTGAGCTTGGAAAAGGAAAATGCTCCCCAATTAGAAATAATCAATGACCTCCTGATCAACCACCTCCTGAAGATAAGCCAAGTGAAGCCCTTCAACTAGAAGCTAATTTGCCCACCTTGTATCCAAATGGAAACATGTAATTTCTCAACCTTTATTGTTTTTCACATTTTATAAGCATTTACTCATTTGACATTTCTTTCAATTAGATTTTCTTCAATTTGTGCTATTTGGAGAGCTACAAGGATAATGCAAGCATCATATCAAGGGCCATGGATTAAGTGGGCTCAAGTATCTGATGATTATGAAAAGTAATGGTTTACAGCATTTAAGGTTATTTTTAAAATTTCAAGCCTCACATGGTTTGCAAAACTTGAATTATGTTGGAATAATAGTAAAAATGTTAACTTAAATATTGTAGAGAGCATATAAGTGGGACACCTACTATGATCATGCCATCAAAAGAATTTGGGAGAAATCAAGTCAGTGCTTACCAAATCTTCTATGCAAGGCAAGGATGACACATAAAAAAATAGTGAAACATCCCAATTGGATAGGTAAGCTTCACTAGATGGCAATGCTAGAAAATGGGAAATTGATGATACTTCCCAAAAATTGTCAAAACAAAATAGCAAAAATAGAAATTCTAATTGTGGTGGACTTGCCCTATCATTGCATATAGGGGTGTTAGCCTTAAAGGAGAATTGTTAGCCTTAAGGAGTTTGTTAACCCTAAATTTATTTTGATGTTGAAAAATAATTTATGTTAATGATTGAAAAACAACTTTC
>JANHAO010011192.1:0-17141 GCA_026873985.1 Saraca asoca | reverse complement strand
TTTGGAAGCTGGTGAGTAATCCTAGAACAAAAGATTTATTTTATAGCTTACCTATATTAACTTTCCAAGTAGATTTAGTTTGAACTCCTACTTTCAAAATTGATGAAAGTTAGAATTTTTCTTGTGGATTCAATCTAGATATATTCCTTTGGACTAAACAAGCTCACCAATATCCAATTTCTGAAGCTTCAACTAAAAAATCCAAGTTAGTTGATCTAGCTTCCAAAGGTGTCTAAGGTGAGTAGACAATCCTTTTCATTGAAAATCCTATGCGTGAATATAATAAAATTTTACTATATGAGATGTTATAATTCCTTTTAAATAGAATTTTTCTATATATTAATATGATTTCGAAGGTATATTTATATGTTGTGCGTGTACATGAAATAGTTTGCCATGCTAAAATTATGCATTTTCATCTTGCAATTTATTATTGAAATTAATGATACTACTTTTCTATATGAGAAATGGTTATAGTATTGCTTTAATAGTTTATGTATGTTTTGAAAATATTGCTTACCCAAATAATGAATTTTATGCTACATGATATATTTAGAATGTTGATTTGAAATACTGGACCTATTGTTAAAGTTGTTGGTAACCCTCAAGTGCACTTGTGAATATGTAACTAGTCGATGGGGAGCAATAAGGATGGAGAGATGTAAGGAGATATACGTTCATGAGCATCCAATAGACGTGTTGGATGGCTTATGATGGGTATTATGATTTAGTTACCATTTTAAATTTATTCTTTGGGAAATTGAGTTAAACATTTTACTATATCGAGATTTGATGAAATGTTTGAAAACTTATTGGCTTCCCTCATATTTATATCATGGTTAACATATTTTTCATGATAGCATTCTTTAATGTTTACTATTATGTTTTTTGAACATCATATTTTTATTTACTTAATTTACTTGTTGAATAGTAGTTTTTAAATGTATATTGAGATTATGACTATAGATCGGGTAAGCATACTTCACAATTATATTTATATATATATATATATTTTTTCAAACATGGTTTTTAAATGAGATTTTGTTTAATCATAAGATTGTTTACTCATTGAGTTTCTATAAAACTCACTCTTTCATTTTCATATTTTTCATAGCCATAGGATTCTCTTACCTCACCTCTATACCATACCGATACGGGATCTATTATTAGATCAAGTGGATCATTCCTGTAGAGATTAAAGATATATGAATGATGGAAAGTCAATGGCAGTTAGTGTATATGCATGATATGATTGCTGGATGCTCAATAAGATGTAAATTGTATAGTTTGGGCTATGATGTTGTACAGGTTGTGGTGGGCGTATAGCCCTTGTGCTATTGTATAGGTTTTATGGCCAGGTATCTCAAAAATAAAGGAAACTCTGTCGAATTTTTTGTTAGAATTTAATATTTAAATATTTTGTTGTGGATTGACAAAATAATGAGTCATTAGTATATTAATTGCATTGCAAAGCTTGTAGGGGGTTTCCTGATGGAAGGGGATTCCTGATGGTGATCTTCTACGCTGATCACATTTCATGGATCGGCGCGTTACAAGGTAGTAACTCTAGCTTGTTCAGGATGAACTATAGCTCATTGGTCAAAGCATACCACTTCAGCCATTTTCCAAAAAGCACACTTTGATTAAACTCAAGAATGGGATTAACTTGCATGGCCAATTTGCAGATTACAACTTGCAGGAATCTACTTGTAATTAATTTATTATTATTCTTTCCTTTTTTGGGTTACAACTGTAACACCCCAGCAATTATAAATAAAGGTTAAAATCATTGTACAAGGGGAGGCCAATTTTAAACCTAGAGAGCAACTTAGACAAAAAAAAGCCAATTCTAGACAGAGAGCACACTTTGTAAAATATAGAAAGATCTATATATATTCCATGCTCTATAACAATATTCTGAGAAATAACACTACTATGAACATAGGGGTCAATTAATTGACTTTAGCTGAACTATGTTAAAAACTCCTATTGTCTTCTCCCTATTCTCCTTGTTCCTACTTTCTATCCCTCTTCCATCACACTCTTTCATACTCAGTTGAAATTTCTTACACATAAACTAGATAACAATTTGGGGTTCCAAGAACTTTCCTGGTTGATGAAGTTTGGGCTTACCAAATTTCACTGTCAATATTTTGGTACTAGAAGGAAAGCCCCATACTATATTTTGGATAATTTTTTGTACAACTACAATGACTAGAGGAAGAACCACTAGAAGTTCAAACATACCAGTAAACTAGCTGGAAGTTCACATACAACAGTGGAGGAAACCAATCCTTCCCGTGACAGACGCTTCCACTGATCTTGCTACAGGTATCGCTACTGGCTTACCCCTTCAGCCCACCATTAACCTGTTATTGTTGTTTTCAGGATAGACGAAATGTAAACATTACACCAACATCAGGGAATGTTTGAGAATACAGTGAAAAAATTGACTAAGGCACTTAGGGTGTTGACTCAAGCACAAATCCTAGGTGCACAAAAGTAGGTTAAGGTCATTACACCTAGAAGAGAACCCTAGTGTGCTGATTTAGCTCACTCTTCCCACTTGCGAACAAGATTGAAGGTTCACTAAGCTCATAAAGGCCATAATGGATAGTGACATACGAGCTCCCATCGAGTGGAAGGGCTCAAGCAGGTCCAGCCAAGGACATACCTCAGGTCTCTACTCTCATGACCAAATAAGTAAAAAGAGCTAATAAACTTCTAGTTGGAGATCCAAAACACAAGATTCAGTGATAGTTGAGCTACTCCAAAGGGTAAAATAATTAGATGAGTACCCTCAAGCTCAAATTAACCAAGATCGATATGAGGAGAGGACTCTTTTTACTAGAGAAATAGAGATGCGGCCTCTCCCTCATAAATTCAAAATCTCCACAATCTCGCAATATAATGGGGACAGTGATCCATACAATCACGTAAATGTATTTAATGTACAAATGGATCTTTAGACAACCAATCCACTGGTCAAATGTTGTGTCTTCCTACCATCCTTGGAGACATACCTCAGATGTGGTTTAGGTGTCTCATAGCTTATAGCATTCACAGTTAGAAAGAATGTCAGAAAAAATTTATCAACCAATATAAAGCACCGAGAAGGCAGCTCGCACCATCCTGCCACCTCGCAATAGTCTTTCAATGGAAGAATGAATCGCTGAAAGACTACATCACTTGGTTTAGACATGAGGTTAACAACATGGATAATCTATTCGATGAGGATATCCTAACTGCGATCTCAGCGGGACTTCGCAAGAATGGAAAACTATATAAGAACATATACAAATCTCTAGTAAGAGATCTGGGTAAGTTTTATGAAAAAGCTACTAAATAGATTAGGTAGGAAAAGACTTTTAGCATAAAGAAGTTCGAATAGAAAGACGAAGTGAGCAACTCCATCCAAAATAAAAAGAGGAGCAATGAGAATCAGAACGACAACTCTAATAATCAGACTGTAAAGAAGTCTAAGGACGAATGACCTCAACATCAAGGTTGCCATAACAACTACAGCATCCTATTGGATACACAAGATAGGATCTTTGCAATAGAAAAAGACAAGGAGGACTTCAAAAAGCCCAAACCCCTAAGGACTTCCAACAAGTTCAGAGATAACCGAGATCGATTTTATACGTATCATAATAAGGATGGACATAATACATCAGAATGCTAGGCACTCAAAGATGCCATTGATGATCTTATCAAGAGAGGTCACTTGAAAGGCTATGTGATGTAACCTTCGGGACAACGACCTTAGCAGCCCCAACAATTTGCACAACAACAACCCTAGTAAGCAACTAATCAAGAATAGGCTCTCTCAATGAGAACTATATTTTAATCTAGAAATAAGCCACAAAAAAAATAGAGTGCTAAACATCTGCACTCCTACTTTCCATAGATATCAGCTTATCTTTTTATCTTGTAATATTATTCCCTTATATATTTATATTTAAGTTTACTCAATCTATTGAATAGATTTTCAACAAAATTCAAATCTAGAAGTGAGTTAAGACGTAAAAGCCAACTGAGGTGTAGAGGCACTAAAATAAACTCAAAATCCATTGCCAGCTGAGGATTTAAGCCAGCTGAGGTGTGGAGGCACTAAAACAAACTCATTGCCTGCTAAAGCACATCCATGCGACATACCTGAGCAACAAGATTGCTGGCAGAGTCCTATCTTTAGAACTTACCTGATCAACAAGATTGTTAATAGAGTCTCATTCTTATGACCTGCCTAAGTAACAAGATTACTGGCAAAGTCTCATTTTTAGGACCTACCTAAACAACAAGATTGCTAGACGAGTCACATTTTTATGACCTGCCTGAGCAACGAGATTGCTGGCAGAGTCACGGTCTTACAGCCCACTAAGCAACAAGATTGTTGTGACATGACCTACTAAACAACAAGATTGTTGTGGCATAACCCACTAAGCAACATTGCTATGGCGTGATCTACTTAGGCAACCAGATTTCCAGCTTGCATACAACCAACTCTTAGGCACTGCATGCACACGACCTAATGACTAAAGGCACAGCTCTCATACAACCTACTTTCGCATTCAACTTATGAAAATTAAGGCACAGCTTACATGTAACTTACTACTAGAGGCAACTTTCATGTAACCTACTCATGCTAGTTGAGGTGCAGCTCTCATGCGACCTATCTAGGTACTCAAAACTCACTACCAGCTGAGGCACTCTGGTGCTTAAATTTATTATTAATTGGGAAGCATTAATATAACTGATTGGTCATTCAACTTAATATTTTATTTAGCTATGATTTGCAGGAATTTGTGTTAATCTACATATTATCTTCTGAGACATATAGAACAGCCAACATGATGCACAAGAGTCATAAAAAAGGTTCATTCATTAAAAACCTCATTCAATGAAGTAAATTTACATATGTAAATTCAAGAATACAAGTCAGAATAAGCCTACAGTTATCATGTCCTAAAAAGAAGGCTGGCTTCAAATAACTGAACCATGGTGAGCTAGAAGATCAACGAGCAAGCCAATTGCTCCAACCTCTTCTCGTCCTCCTCAGCTAAAAGCCCATCCCTCAGCCTTATTGCCCTTAAGGTACTTTGAGAAACTAAACAATTAACTCAACCATGCAAAGAGGCAAAAGAACACAACAAGAAGGGCTGAATTCAACAACATAACCATGAGAAGATTATAAAAATTGTAACAAAACTTCCCAGAATCCTTATAAAGGAATTGTCCATGGAAACTTCCTATGTAGCAGGCCATACATGCCTCATAGCACTTCAACAAAGATCTGAATCATCAAAAACATGGGGGGCTCCGCTAATACACCCATTAGGACATTCTGTGGAAAAGGAAAAAGGTTTTTTCACACCTTTTATAGACTAGTCTGGCTTCACCGATGAATCCAGAAACTGTTTAGTTACTCCTAATTGAGCGGTCTAGCAAAAAGCATGGCTGCCACGCCAACGGCTATAAAACATGCATGGTTTAGTACAAATAAAACAATAAGACAAGAAATTTAAATGACAACACTACAGATTACAATCATCAGCTTTTGCCAGCAAAACTTTAGCTCCCAGTCTGTAGAACGAACTGAGAGCTGGATCTATGCAAATGGGTTAATAAAAGCCCAATAGACAAATCCAATCTGAAAAAGCCCAACTTGTCCAAAAAACTGAGGTCGCTGAGTAAAGGCACTAAATTGCTAGTCACAAACTCAGAACGCAAGACAAGGCCAAGGTAGTAGCTCCAGCTCGCTCAGGATGAGCTACAGCTCACTAGTCAAAGCATGTCACCTCAACCATCTTTCAAAAAGCATATTTTAGTTAAACTCGAGAACGGATCCAACTTGTATGGCCAACTTGCAGATCATAACTTGCAGGAGTTTACTTGCAATTAATTTATTATTATTCTTTCTTTTTTTGTGTTACAACTGTAACACCCCAATAACTATAAATAGGGCTAAAATCATTGTACAAGGGGAGGTCAATTTTAAACCTAGAGAGCAACTTAGATAAAGAAAGCTAATTCTAGACAAAGAGCACACTCTGTAAAATATAGAAAGATCTATACATACTCCATGCTCTATAACAATATTCTGAGAAATAACACTACCATGGATATAGGGGTTGATTAACTGACTTTAGTTGAACCATATTAAAAATTTCTACTGTCCTCTTCCTATTCTCCCTGTTCCTACTCTCCATCCCTCTTCCATCTTACTCTTTCATACTCAGCCAGAATCTCTTACACGTAAACTAGATAGCAGTTTGGGATTTCAAGAACTTTTCTAGTTGACGAAGTTTGAGCTTATCAAATTCCACCGTCAACAGTTATTACATTAATATTTTAAATTAGCTAAATTTATCATTTAAATTTTTTATCTTTTTGAAAATATTTTCTTAATATATTAATACTCAGGTGAATTTATTATAAATTATTTTATTTAAAAATTTAAATTAACTACTTTATATTAAAAGATTTAATTAATAAGTATTCATGCATTATCATAACTAAGATATTGTCTTCAAAAAAATATACACTTCAAAAATATTTTTTTATGAATTTTAATAAATATTTTAAATTAAAATTGTGATAAGTACACAAAATTGATAAAAATTTTAAAATGGGAAACTAAGAAATACAAATTTAATATTTGATATTTAAAGATAATTTGAAAATTTAAAAGTTAGAATTTTTATATAGACATTATTTTCTAAATCAAAATTTAATATAAGTAATCATGTATTGATAATTATTTTATTTTTATATAAATATATTTATTTATTTACATATAAATTATTTAATATGAATAAAAAAAAGAGGATATTTTGAATTAGAAAATTAAAAATTCAAAAATTTTATCCAAAATTTAAATTAAAATAAAAAAATTAAAAATTCTCATTCTCATAAATAAAAGATATTTATTGTATAATAAAATTTAAATGAAGACAATTATCATAACTTTTATAATGTCAAGAAGATAGTATATTTGACGTGTTTAACTCTTCCAAGGCACTTGCGAGTTTCACGGCAGCGAATAAGGACAGAGAGGCGTTATCGAATCCAATCCTGTTGAAGGAAAACAATAAACTTGTAGCTATATATCTCACGAAGCTTCACGCCAACACATGGTCCCAAGCATTACTAACTAGATATATAATGGCACATATATATGTACAACAAGCTTCATGCATTTCTCCTTGTGTGAAAGGAATCTTCGATCTTTTCCGGCATCGCATCATCCGCTTTCACAGTATTCTGGTAAGTTGCATCATGCATGTCCATTCAGAGAAAAATCCGTGAACGAGTAGGTTTCTTACCGATTAAAAAAAGTCCACATATATATTTAACGTATTACATGAAATAACTTAAAATAATATTTTAAACATAACATCAACTGATTTTGAATTCAGAGTTCCTTCTCATGAATATTCATAATTGCGGAAAAGTTTATCAATACTCAAAGTCTTCAACCAGCTTAATCCAATTCAATTTCACTTATATTAATGATGATACCAAGAGAGAAAATCCTGTAGAAGAACACATCCAAACGTGGGGGCGAACATAACCCACGAATTAAGTTTTAGAAAGTAGGATTTGGAAGGTATAATCTGCCAACACGAATAGATAATTATTTTTGAATTATTAGACAATGGGTCCATCATGATGGACTGTTAACCAATTCTTTATTTGAAATATTTAAAAATAAGATTTTATTTTATTTTGAAATGAATTTTTTTAAAATGATGTTTAAAATTAAGTTAAAAAAAAGAATTCAATTCAATTTATTTTATTTTATTTATAATTTTTATTTTAATTATATTTATATTATTATAAAATTTATTAAAAATTTTATTAAAATTTATTTCATTTGTTATGAAACACATGTTATATTAATAATTTTACTCTCATTTTAATAATTTATATATCATAATACTATTAAAATTTATCTTTCAATTAAATTTCATAAATTTTTCAGTATATTTCAAACAAAAAAAATTATTTATAAATGAATTGAAATTATTATTTTTAATATTATTTTTAAAAATTAAATTTTATACATAAATAAAATAAAATTATTTTTATTGAAATAAAATAAAATAAACTTAAAAAAAATTTGATTCTAAACCTACCATAAAAGATAATGATCTCGTACTTTTCTTGGAGTCCACCGAATATATATATAGAGAAAATACACACACGTAAAAGATGTTGTCTACGGTGCACTTTAGAAAAGTAAAATATGCTACAAGTGATGCAGAGCATCAGATACGATGAATGCCCGCAAGAACAGAAAATTGAATACGACGAATGCCTGCAAGAACAGAAAATTGAATATATGCTTCATTTGTAGCAGGTGTTTTTATTTTTATTTAACAAATAAAAATTAATTATTAATTTTATTGTAAATTTTTTAATTTTGTGAATATATATATTATATTTAATATTTTAATTTCTAAAATAACATAAATTACAAAAAGTTAAGCACTAATCTTTATTTATAATTTTATAAAATAAAATAGAGGACAACAAATTACGTGGATAGCAAGGGACCTGATTCCATTTGCCAATGTGTTCATGTGTTCATTCTCGCAATTGTCTTTGTTTAATAAGAAGTTAGGTACGCACGCTGTACCTTTATATAATGTTCATATAAATAATTCTAATTATTAAATTTTTTAAAATTCAAATTTCATGACAGAAATATAGTATGTATAGACTGTATTTACACTATACATAATAAATTCAACTATCCTCACTAGCGAGTGACGGCAAATGTACGGAAGACAATTTAAGTTGCGCCGTCCCAATAAAAGGCCACAGGTCCCTAAGTCGACCCCATGTTTATGAGCTGTGAAGTGCAGATCTGGGCCGTCCACTCTACACATTTAAGAGGGTACAATTGATAAAAGTTCAAGAAAATTCTTAGGACTATTTATAGAGAAAAAGACCCAAACACAATTTTTTAATGGACACAAAATTTTAAAGGGTGTAAATATAAGACCTAAAATTTTTTTTTATAAGGAATCCATATACTCTTATGTTGAATTTTTTTTATGCGGTCGAAAATTTTAGAATAACTTTATTTTAAATATTTTTTTATCATTACTGAGGAACAAAAAATGACCTCACATGCATATTATTAAGGTTTGTGATGATCCAATAAAAAAGGCGAGCATAAATTATTCCACGTAATTGGTCTGGTAATAATCTTTTAATATTAAGGTGCATATCTTGGTTTTCGCAGCACAAGTGGAGGTTTAGAAATTAGCGCAATAGCACACAAAAAATGAAAATATTAATAATACTGGTATACATCGTCTTCAACTTTACACATAGATCCATAATCAAAATCTCAATCTCATCACATAATATAATATTTGAGCATATGACATTGAGTGAAACAATACGGAAAATTCAATGCAATAATATAACATACTTACAATAAATTTAATAATTTCAAGTTGTCGTCACGCAATTAAGTGTAATACTTTGAGAGCAAAATGACAAGAAAAATTTGACATCATCGTAGACTCAGATGCTTTTCGCTGTATAATTTGGAGAGAAGAGCCAAAGAACACTCAGAATCTCGATATGTATTTGTTAATAAAAAATCTAAGGGTATAAATTTAAAAAGATAAATAAATATAAAAAAATTTGGGTTAAAATTTGAATCTCAATAAATAAAAATTGTGAATTCAGAATGAAAAATTATATCTTATTTTTCTTAAATTTATTTCTCTAATTTTTTTAAAGAAATTGAGGTTATCCAAATATCCCAAATCTCAACACAGACACAACTATTGGTGACTAACACAAGCATCATCACAAAGCACGACTGATGGTTTAGAAACTACGCTAAGACAATTGGAACATGGACTCGTTGGCTGAAAACGTTTCCAGAAATTCCAATACAGTGTCCTTAATGGGCCATACAAACTCAAGGCCCCGTGCATGCACGAGGCATCCTCAACCAAGATGCCAACCCTGTTCCTGGCCCACACAATCACAGAGACTTGTCTGTAGACTCTGTACTGGACCTGGATACCTTCTAAGCAAAGATAAAGAAAAAAGGAAACAGAATTCAGAAAATATAAGGAAAAAGAATGAGATTTGGAATTAAAAAAAAAAAAAGAAAAAAAAAAAAGAGAACTGGACAGAAGAAAAGGTGGTGGTGGACTGTAGTGGTTGTTTTCAATCTCCTTTCTATTTATAGATAAAGATGGAAGAATGGAAGAAGATTAAACTAGAATCACTGCGATATAATCACTTCGCAAACCTCTACTCCACCATTTTAAGCTTCAATCTTGCGTGACGACAAAGCAATTTGATCACTTAATTTTCTCGCGCTATGCCTCCACAAGACCACGAGCAACCTCTGTTGGATGATTCAGAGCAAGATGCCGCTTATGATTCCTCCGAGAAGATCGTCATCGTTGGGATCGACGACGCTGACGTTGACAACTGGTCTCAAACGCCGCCGTTTTCATGGAAGAAGCTCTGGCTCTTCACCGGACCTGGTTTTCTCATGAGCATCGCTTTTCTCGATCCTGGGAACCTCGAGGGAGATCTTCAGGCAGGTGCAATTGCTGGGTACTCGTTGTTATGGCTTCTCATGTGGGCTACAGCTATGGGGCTTCTGGTTCAACTTTTGGCGGCTCGGCTTGGAGTGGCCACTGGGAGGCACTTAGCTGAGTTGTGCAGGGAAGAGTACCCCACGTGGGCGGCGAGAGTGCTGTGGGTGATGACGGAGTTGGCTCTAATTGGCGCTGACATACAGGAAGTTATTGGCAGCGCCATTGCTATAAGGATTCTAAGTAATGGGGCTGTGCCTCTTTGGGCAGGAGTGACAATTACAGCTTGCGATTGGTGATTCTCCTCATTTTCTTTGTGCTTGCAATTGATTTTGCTGCTTATTTTGTTTGATTATAGCAGATTAATGTTGCTTTTGAAAATCAAGTTAAAAATAATAATAATAAAATTTGAAGATTTGGGGGAAGATTTTGTTGGGGGAGAAATTTAGTTATTAAGCTCAACACGAATACTATTGAAGTGCATAAGCATACGTCTTTCTTCTTTCAGAATTTTTAAAGTTACTATACCAAGCATTCTGATTTGTAGAATTATGGCTGGTGTACCAAATTGGAAATCGCATTTTATTTGATTGCCGTCTTGCAGTTTTATTTTTCTGCTGCTTGAGAACTATGGCGTGAGGAAATTGGAAGCATTTTTTGCTGTTCTCATTGGTGTGATGGCACTCTCTTTTGCATGGATGTTTGGTGAAGCAAAGCCCGATGGCAAGGATCTTCTTCTTGGTAAGGACTGAGAAGTTTTGTTTCATTTTTTCGCTGTGCTCACTATTATTAATCCTTGGTTCTCAGCTTGCTTTATATATAAATCTAACACAGGACTGATTCATCTTTATAGGTCTTCTAATTCCAAAACTTAGCTCCAAGACAATACAACAGGCTGTTGGAGTTGTGGGTTGCATCATTATGCCTCACAACGTATTCTTGCACTCTGCGCTTGTTCAATCAAGACAAGTCGACCGCAGCAAGAAAGGCCGAGTTCAAGAAGCTCTTAACTATTATTCTATAGAATCGACTGTTGCCCTTATAGTCTCTCTTGTCATTAATATATTCGTCACAACTGTATTTGCAAAGGGGTTTTATGGCACTGAACTTGCAAATAGTATCGGCCTTGTTAATGCAGGGCAGTATCTTGAGGAGGAGTATGGGGGCGGACTTTTCCCAATCTTATATATATGGGGTATTGGGTTATTAGCTGCTGGTCAAAGCAGCACTATTACTGGTACATATGCTGGCCAATTTATCATGGGGGGTTTCCTAAACTTAAAGTTGAAAAAATGGATGAGGGCTCTAATTACAAGAAGTTGTGCAATCATCCCAACCTTGATAGTTGCTCTAATATTTGATACCTCAGAGGATTCATTGGATATTCTGAATGAATGGCTTAATGTGCTCCAGTCAGTTCAGATACCCTTTGCACTTATTCCCTTGCTTTGTTTGGTATCGAAGGAGCAGATAATGGGAACTTTTAAAATTGGCCCTGTCCTCAAGGTATGTTTTGCTTATTATCCTTGATCTTTATCTGCATTTTGACCATTTGTGCTAGTGACCTGTTTTCAGCTTGAACTGTGTTATATATGCCTATTCGGGTCATGGTTTTGCTGTCTTGGCTTGAGAACTGAATGGAGCAAGTCTTGCATCCATTGAACTACCTTTTTTTTCTTTTTTTTCCATTGACCTCTTGTGTGTTTTGGAATGGTGGCTATCTTGTCACTGTTATCAGCAACTCTCCCCTGGATATCATCATATGTAGTTGATAAAGATGGAGAGTCACCACGCATGCACACATTAGAAGTCCTCCTCATCTGTTATGCAGCCTGCGATTTCGGAGTGGATTTAATTCAATACACTCAAGTTGTCAATCTCTATATTTTGCTAAGTTTTCCCCTTAAAATTATGACTTAAATTTAGTCATATGAGTTGGAAATTGGGAATTTAGGACATAATCGGGAAGCCGGGAATTTTGCCTCTTTCTGCTTTATGCTGGAGTGGATACTGAGGAGTGTGTTTTGGATGATTAGGTTTAAAAATCAAGCTGCAATTTTCAATATTTAAAAGCACTTTATGAAGCGAAAGAAGAATTTTACCCTAGCCAAATGCATTTTACATTATAATTTGGACACATTGGTGCCCTATTTCTATTGGCTTATAGTTTGATGTGTTAAAATAGTTTTCTTTTAGTGTTGTCTCACCTTGAAAGGTAACAGGTTTGTGGAAATTTTACATTTTTTATAAGGGTTATATTTTGATACGTACTTGAGAAAATTCATATCAATTGGTGTGCTTACAAGTTTTGTGGAAAATTTTCTAATTTTTTGCAACTTTTTTACTGGAAGTAATCACTTTTATATAAAAATGAGAAAATTTTTGGAAAGTTTTTTGATGCAACTTTTGTGTACTTGTTATATTCGAAATTCATACACATTTGCAACTTTTTGTGAAAAAATTATAAGATTTTATATAAAAAGTTATAATTTTTATAACTTTCTTGTTAAACCTTATGAACTCATCAAATTTTCTGAGTACCTGCCGAAGCATTACTCTTTTTATAATACAAGTTTAAGTCTGCTATTCCTGTTGACTTCTTATAGTGCTTTCTTGTTTCTCTTTTTCTCCTCATGGACTGATGTTTTCATTTTCCTACTGAACTTCCTTAGGGCACTTGCTTGTAATTGGTTGCTTTAACTTGTTCACAAACATTATTGTACCTCGAATGTTATTGTTTTATATACCAAAATATCCCTTCATCCCAAAGTCATGCTATTTGCTGAATAATTTACCTAAGATTTTCCAAAATAATAATAGTACTGAGTAGTTTGTGATATGCACACAGATAATTGCATGGCTAGTGGCTGCTCTGGTGATAGTGATAAATGGCTTTCTTTTGGTGGAATTCTTCACCTCCGAAGTGAATGGAGCAGTGTTTGTGACCATAGTCTGTGCATTTACAGCTGCATATATTGCATTTATACTTTACCTTGTTTCACGAGCCATTACCTTTTCACCTTGGAGAAGCTTAACGCAGCCCAAGACAATTTCTAACACATTATTGAGTAACTAATCTCCGAGTCCGAGTCAATTGCAGGAAGTGCCATGTCGCTGAAGGCTTTCATGACTGCTTTTGCCTCTGATTTATTTTTAGCTTACTCATGGTGGTTGTTTGTAGAGCCATTGATGCAGTGGGCAGTGGCACTGTATTGTTTATGTGTGCTACTGCTGATACCGATAGGTTTCTCTTTGTGATAGATATTTGGTTGTATAATTAATGGGAGGTGAGAAAACTAAAGCATGCCTTGCAAACTTTAGTGGCATATTGTTACGTGACAGCTAATATTATTCAAGATGTCAAAAAGCTCCCTTCTCCCATAATAAAGGGGTGGCCATGTAAAATATTTGCTCCGGAAGAATGTTGAGAGCAGAGCAGCATTATCCATTTAGAAACTCGAGACTTGATCATATACTTTCAATATCAACACGCTTCCCGATTAAATCTGAACATTTGACTACGTACCATTGGTTTAAGGTGGTGTCCGCTCTCATTTGGCTTCAATTTGGCAAGTTTGTAATTATGATCATGCTTTGTGTTTTGATTCCGGTAACAGCAGTGGTAATTGTGCTTCATTGTACAAAATTAATGTAAAGTTTCATTATCTTTAAACGACAGTTATTATTAAGCTTACAGATTTTTTTTTTTTTTCGAAGTCTAGCCCCATCTATATAGTTGACAAGCCTTTTGCAAATACTTTTTTATTTCTTATTTTGCTGTTTTCAGTTTACAGAGAGTAAAACACCTACATATTGCATATGTTCTGGTTAGTTGGTATGAATAAGACATCAGCATTAGTTAGGAGAACATTGACAAATGACAATATTCTATGTAGTGATAATGTAAATAAAATGATACCAAGCCTATTTATGAAATAAAATGCTTAGGTTTTTCAGGTCAAGTGCTTCCCTTTGATAATTTTCTTTCTGCATGCCCATTGCTATTATGCCATTTCAAAATTAGATTAACCAAATATAATTAAGGGTAATTCCAAGGGAGTTTTAGGTGAAGCTTTTCACCATTAAATTAAATAGATTGTTTTAAGATTTACATAATAGAAATTGATTCATAATTTTACATGATAATAATTTATCAAATAAATTTATAAAATATTATTTTGATTTCTCTCTCCACTTTGTTTTTAATTGTTTATTCTTTATTCTCTCTAATATATTTCCAACTACTCTCTTTCTTTCTCTCTTTTCAGGAATCTATACATTTAGCTTTTTTATTTCTAGCTACCTCGAACAAATTTTTCATTTTTTCATTTTTTTTTTCCAAAATTCAGCTATCCTCTAAGAATGAGCTTTATGACATGTTATGGTTGTCGTTAAATCACTATCGCTAAGTTGTTGAGTTCTGAATAGATAATAGACTCATGAAAAATAAATGCTTACTAACTTGATTACTCCCTTGCACAAAATTTTCAGCTTATAGTGTAGATTGTTGAACGAAAATGACTCAAAAGAAGTTATGATCATATGAGCTTTTCTAAAGATAACCTTCTTTAATATTTTAAAAATGGAAACTATTTTGAAAAAAAGAAAAATTTGTTAGATTGAGAAATAAAAAATGGATAGATTCTTGTGGAAAGGAAAAAAAAAAAAGAAAGAGAATAGTTGGAGATAAATTGGAGAAAAAAATTTATATTATCTAATAAAACTCTTAACTTACAAAATTGACATGGCTATTTCCAGCCCTCTTCATTCTTTAATGATAAATTGTTTTCTAAATAGCTAAAATTATTTTCACTTTAAATCTGTCAATTATTTTGTTAAAATAATAATTAAAATTCATAACCAATCTTAATTATTCCTTGTGCACCCATGATTTCTTTAAGTAATAACTACCTTTTATGATAAGGCAAGCCTTACATGTACATATACAGATAGATATAATATTTTCATATGCTTTTCAAGACATGTAATCACAATCATCTCCAGAATTTTCATATCCGATCTTTCAATTCTTATTAACTATCCTTATCATTGTTGTCTATTCTTTCACATCATAAACATAACATAATTTGAAATTATTATATTTGTTTTATTAAGTTATATCTGATGATCATGTAAAACTCACATTGTCTTATTTTACTAAGTCATATTTGATGATCATGTAAAGTTAATATTTCATAATTATACTGATAATAGAGAATATTAGGGGAGCGATGACCATCTGTCTGATAACCCCTTCTCATATAGGTGACCACATACATCTTCTAATACACGTAGGTCTACCAATATCCCTTGCCAGTTTACATACATGCATACGTGTCTTTACATCTCTTGACATTCATATCTTTTATCATATACTTTACCTTCTTATATATCTATGATTAATATGTGTCTACCTTATAAATATTCTCTCCATTATTATCCTTGATAATGTTTCCTATATAACACGATAAAATTAGATTTTAGAAAATAATTTTATTAAAAATTCTCATTTTCATAAAAAGAACAAATATATACACTTTCGTGAAATAATATTTATTTTAATAAAAACTATAGAATAGAAGTATAAAATAAAATATTTTTAAAACAATAATTCCTTAGTTATCAGAAAAATAACAATATAATAATTTCCGTAATCATTGGAAATTTTAATAAACATTTTTTAAGAAATAAAATTAGAAATTCATAAATCATGATTTTTTTTAAAGATAGAATAAAACTTTTCATAGCATTTTTATGTGTTCACATTATGCCCATATGCATATGCAAAGCTGAGATTTATAGATTAATCCACAATTTGTACCATTTCTATTTTCTGTTGTTATAATCCGTTTCATGCATATATTAAATCAATTAATCATATAATCATGTAGGAAATTAATTTCTTAAGTTCTACCTAAGTTGACCTTCCCATGTACATTTTGGCCTGAGCCTAAATTCATCAAATCTTAGATTCTAAGTCTAATTCAAAATCTCATAACCATACTAGGTCTTATACAATTCATAGCTTTTGCTTTCATTGATTTAGGCCTAATTCTAATAGGCTAGTTCTTTAACCACATTACCAATTTCTAGCAATCAAAATACGTTTAGGGAGTTTTGAAAAATATAAATTTTTGTATAAAAAGGGAGACAGAAGGAAGGAATCTTACTCATCTGATCACATGGATTCCCCACATTACACAATGCATGAGCCTAACCCTAGCATTACATTTAGTCTCTGACCTAAGCCTACATGCAAAGTGGTAAAAACTCTAATGAAGGCAACCTAACTAAGTAATTTTGATTTAAAACACATAGGTGAGATTAAAGAAAATTAGAAATATGAATTATTTAGTTGATTTACCTATCATTTTCAGAATCAAAGATTGAGCTAGAATTCTTTCTTGAGGAGGTTTCTGTTATGGCTTATGCCTAACTGCATTAGGATTTTAAGACCTCAAATTCCATGTATCTGGTGATGGAACCGGTCCGGCCAAAGAGGGGAAATTTTCGAAATTTTTCAGCAGAGACCCACAGTTTGGCCGAACCCCTTCCCCGGAT